>VZQC01002342.1:1031727-1129004 GCA_009823505.1 Rhizomys pruinosus
GAGCCACAACTTCTCTAACTGTAAGATCTGGCATAAGAAATAGAGCAAAAACAAAGCTCTTCAAATGTTCTGGTGTCTCTCTCAGTACTTTCCATCTTATAAATTCAGTGAGTGGCATGTCCTCTGGGTCCTCATATTGTGGAGAATGTGGTTTTACACTTCGAATCCACTCGAGCATGCCCATCTGCCTGACCCTCACAATCCCTTCATCAATACTAAGCCAAGGAATATCAGGCATCTCTAACTCGCTGTTAGTAGGCCATGTTTTAATAAATATATCAGCCAAACATTCAAATAAAATTTTAACACCTTTTTTAACTGCTCGAGCTTCCATGTTAAACCTAGAATCTCTACTCAGTGGGCTCATATCGATAAAATCAGTATGATCCAATTTTATATTCTTACCACCCTTATCCCATACCCTTAAAATCCATTCCCACACATATTCTTTAGGCTTCTTCCGGAATGAATCAGCAAACTCATTAATTTCTTCAGTGGTAAAGTGCACCTCCTCATGGACCACACTTTCTATCTCACCTTGAGGGGCTTGCTTAGACTTCAATCTGGTTATAGGTCTAGAGGCAACAATTGTTGGGCCCTGAGGGACATTAGCTCCCACTGGGAGGGGGGATTAGTTTCCTCAGGCAAGGTTAGTGAGGAGGGATCTGCAGGGTGTGGATTCTCTGCTGATTGTGGGGAGATTAATTCCTCAACAATTGTTGGGCCCTGAGGGACATTAGCTCTCACTGGGAGGGGGGATTAGTTTCCTCAGGCAAAGGTTGAGGAGGAGGGATCTGCAGGGTGTGGATTCTCTGCTGATTGTGGGGAGATTAATTCCTCAGATAAAGAAAATCCCTCAGAATCCGAGGGTTCAAAATCCTCATCATCATGGTTCTCCCACACATCTCCATCCCAAGTTTCAGGGTTTCCCCATTTCCCCACCAGTGCTCTCACTTTAACTTCTGACACTCTTCGTGGCTGGGAATTAAATTTGCATTGTAAATCAGCCAACCGTATAATAAGGGCTCCAGCTTGATTTTCTGCTGTTTTAGCTCTTTGGCTGCTGGAGAGAAGATTCTCTTCCAGAGCACACTTGGAAACCTTTAAACTGTTGTTTCGAATCCGGAGCTGGTCGTTTTTACCACTGAGCTCCTTATTTTTCTCTATCACTTTATCCAGACATGCTAGGAGCAACAAGGCAACATCATTATTTTCCTTATTTTCCCACAATTTCTCGAACGTTTTATACATAGAGTCGCTAAATTCCTTGCTTCTCACAAGAGGTGAGTTAGGTGATTCAAATGGATCTATCTTCATAATTATTTCAAATAGTTTGCACCAAGGATTCTCATTCCTCTTCATGCCACCAGGAATGCCTTCAGTAACTCTAGGCTTCATTGAGTTGTAGAGCTGGCTCTGGAGACTACTACACCCACCAAAGAAATTCATCCTTTCAATTCTGTTTCTCTAGAACCAATTCTGGTACCAAAATCTGTATTAGTCAGGGTTCTCTAAAGAAACAGAAGTAACAGGACGAATATATAGCTATATACAATTTATTGATTTGCTAACGTGACAGAGTTCAAGGAGACCAACAGTAGCTGCACCACACTGGAAAGGCCGAGAGAATCCAGGGAACTGTTCAGTCTGCAAGGCTGGATGTCTCAGTAGTCCCAATCTAGTGCTGAAAGCCCAAATGAATTGCAGGAGATATGCCTGGCTCAGTACACGCTGGCATCTGAAAGGTTGATCACAGCAGCAAGACAAACTCACCAGATGAGAGAGGCAAGCTGCAGGAGAAAAGGGGGACCAGCTCCTTCTGCCATGGCCTTTTATATGCTTGCCGGCAGAAGGTAACGTCCACATTGGGCTGGGCCATCCAGGTTGAGGTGGTCCAATCCAAACATCCCCTTTCTCTTATTTGTTCCTTATTCCAGTCAGGTTGACACACAGTATTAATAATCACACTGCTGTCTCAGATTTGTCCACTGTCTCAGTCCCTGTTCTCTCAGATATGTCCCCTGTCTCAGTACCGGTTGTCTCAGACATGAAAACGCTCTTAGTCACAGTTGTATCAGATATGTCCACTGTCTCAGTTCCTGTTGTCTCAGACGTGTCCACTATCTCAGTCCCATTTGTTTCATACATGTCCACTGAGTCAGTCCCTGTTGTCTCAGAATGTGAACTCTCTCAGTCCCTGTTGTCTCAGTTGTGTCACTGTCTCAGTCCCTGTTGTCTCAGATGTGTCCACTGTCACAGTAGCTGTCATCACAGACAGGACTTTTCCACTGGCGAAGATATGTCAAATGTCTCAGTCACTATTGTCTCAGACAGGTCCACTGTTTCGAACACTTTTGACTCAGAAGAGTCCCCTATCTCAGTCCCTTTTGTCTCAGACATGTCCACTGTTTCTTTCCCTGTTGTTTCATACATGTCCAAGGTCTCAGTCCCTGTTGTCTCCGACATGTCCACTGTCTCAGTCTCTGTTGTCTCAGACGTGACCAATGTCTCAGTCACAGTTGTTTCATCCATGTCCACTGTCTCAGTCCCTGTGGTCTCAGAGATGTCGATGGTCACAGACCCTGTTTTCTCAGATATGTGTGTTATCTCAGACATGTCCACTTTCTCTGTCCCTGTGCTCTCAGACATGGCCACTCTATCAGTCCCTGTTGTCTCAGACATGTCCACTGTCTCAGTCCCTGTTGTTTAACATATGTACACAGTCTCAGTCCCTGTTGTTTCAGATATATCTACTGTCTCAGTCCCTGTTGGTTCAGAAATGTCGCCTCTCTCAGTCCCTGTTGTCTCAGACATGAACACGCTTAGTTGCAGGTGTCTCAGAAATGTCCACTGTCACAGTCCCTGTTATCTCAGATATGTCCAATGTCTCAGTCCTGGTTGTCTCAGATGTGTCCACTGTCTCAGTCCCTGTTGTCTCAGATATGTCCACTGTCTCAGTCCTGGTAGTCTCAGATGTGTCCACTGTCTCAGTCCTTGTTGTCTCAGATGTGTCAACTGTCTCCTTCTCTGTCATCTCAGATACGACTTTCCACTGGTGAAGAAATGTCTCTGGTCCACTGTATCAAACCTTGTTGAGTCAGACGTGTCCAAATTCTCAGTCTCTGTTGTCTCACACATGTCCTCTGTGTCAAACCCTGTTGTCTCAGATATGTGCAATGTCTCACTCCCTGTTGTTTCATACATGTCCACTGTCTCAGACCCTGTTGATTCAGACATGTCCATGGTCTCAGTTCCTGTTGTTTCAGATATGTGTGTTGTGTCAGACATGTCCACTGTCTCAGTTTCTGTTGTCTCAGATATGTCCACTGTCTCAGTCCCTGTTATTTCAAATATATCTACTTTCTTAGCCGTGTTTTCTAAGACCTGTAGCCTGTCTCAGTCCCCGTTGTCTCAAACATGAACAGGATCTTAGTCGAAGTTGTATCAGACATGTCCACTGTCTTATTCCCTCTTGTCTCAGAGATGTCCAAAATCTCAGTCCTGGTTGTCTCAGAAATATCCACTCTCTCATTCCCTGTTGTCTCAAACATTTCGAATATCTCAGTCCCTGTTGTCTCATTGAGGAAGAGGATAGGGTCAAAGGACCTCAGGAAGTGACCTCACCTTATTGACATCAGTCCAAAATGAACTCAGATTCCTGGTTACCCGCAACTACAGCCCAGTGGCAACCTGTAATACCTCACTTGTCTTGAAAGAGTGGACTGAGCAGGATGTTGCTTTGCTTCTTCCAGCCTTCTGGAGGCTCACTTCGCAGAAAACCAAGGAAACCAGTGTTTGGAAACATCTGGAGAAGCACAGTGTGCCCTCTAGCCCATAATATCTGGCCATTTCCCATGGGGACACATAAGTGACACTGGTCAGTGCAAAGTAGTATGTTTGTGATCCCAATGATATACCCAGTTCATCAGTGAGTGTGTGTGTGTGTATGTGAGTGTGTGTGTGTGAGAAAGTCAACATGTCCACTGTCTCAGACATGTCAACTCTCTGACTCTGTTGTCTCAGACTTGTCTAATGTCTCGAAACGTGTTGTCTCAGACATGACCACTGTCTCAGTACCTGTTGTATCAGACATGATCATTCTCTCTCTCCCTGTTGACTCAGAAGAGTCTACTGTCTCAGTCTCTGTTGTCTCAGATATGTCCACAGTCTCATTACCTGTTGATTCACACATGTACACTGTCTCAGTGCCTGTTGTCTCAGACATTTCCACTGTCTCAGTCCCTGTTCTCTGAGACATGTACAGTCTCAGTCCCGGTTGTCTCAGATATGTCCAGTGTCTGAGTCCCTGCAGTCTCAGACAGGTCCAATGTCTGACTCCCTGTTGTCTCAGATATTTCCAAGGTCTCAGTCTCTGTTGTTTCACATGTACCCTGTCTCAGACCCGTTGTCTAAGACCTGAACTCACTCTTGGTCGCAGTTGTATCAGACATGTCCACTGTTTCAGTCCCTGTTGTCTCAGATATGTCCACAGTTTCAGTCCTGGTTGTCTCAGATGTATCCACTGTCTCTGTACCTGTTGTCTCAGACGTGTCCACTGTCGCAGTCCCTATTATCTCAGACATGTATGCTGTCTCAGTCCTTGTTGACTCAGACAAGAACACTGTCTCAGTCCCTGTTGACTCAGATATGTCCACTGCCTCAGTCGCTGTTGGTTCACACATGTCCACTGTCTCAGTACCTGTTTTCTCAGACATGTACAAAGTCTCAGTCCTGGTTCTCTCAGATATGTCCAGTGTATGAGTCCCTGCAGTCTCAGACATGTCCAATATCCTATGACCTATTGTATCAGACATGTCCCCTCTTTCAGTCCCTGTTGTTTCAGACCTGTAGCCTGTCTCAATCCCCGTTGTCTAAGACATGAACATGCTCTAAGTCGCAGTTGTATCAGACATGTATACTGTCTCATTCCCTCTTGTCTCAGACATCTCCAAAGTCTCATTCTCGCTAGTATCAGACATATCCACTGTGTCAGTCCCTGTTGTCTCAAACATTTCGACTATCTCAGTCTCTGTTGTCTCAGTGAGGAATAGGATAGGGTCACAGGACCTCAGGAAGTGACATCACCTTATTGACATCAGTCCAAAAAGAACTCAGATTCATGGTTACTAGCAGCTACAGGCCAGTGGCAATCTGAAACACCTCACTTGTGTTGAAAGACTGGACTGAGCAGGATGTTGCTTTGCTGCTTGCAGCCTTCTGCAGGCTCAGTCCACAGAAGACCAATGAATCCAGTGTTTGGAAACTTCTGGAGAAGCAGGGTGTGCCCTAGTGAAACTGGTCAGTACAAAGTAGAATGTTTGTGATCCCCCTGATATACCAAATTCATCAGTGTGTGTGTGTGTGTGTGTGTCTGAGAAAATCAACATGTCCACTATCTCAGACATGTCAACTGTCTCTGTTGTCTCAGACATGTATACTGTCTCAGTCCCTGTTGTCTCAGAATGACCACTGTCTCAGTCCCTGTTGACTCAGATATGTGCCCTGGCTCATTACCTGTTGTTTCACGCATGTCCACTGTCTCAGTGCCTGTTGTCTCAGACATGTCCACTGTCTCAGTCCCTGTTCTCTCAGACATATACAAAGTCGTAATCCCAGTTGTTTCAGATATGTCCAGTGTCTGAGTCCCTGCAGTCTAGGAGATTTCCAATGTCTTATTCCACGTTGTCTCAGACATGTCCAAGGTTTCAGTCCCTGTTGNAGCTTCAGACATGTCCACTGCCTCAATCCCTGTTGGCTCAGACATGTCCACTGTCTCAGTGCCTGTTGTCTCAGACATGTTCACTGTCACAGTCCCTGTTTTTTCAGATATATATACTGTCTCAATCCCTGTTGTTTCAGAAATGTCAGCTGTCTCAGTCACCATTGTATCAGACCTGAACACAATCTTAGTCACAGTTGTATCAGACATTCCACTGTCTCAGTCCCTGTTGTCCCAGATATGTCCACAGTCTCAGACCTGGTTGTCACAGATGTATCCACTGTATCTGCACCTGTTGTCTGAGACGTGTCCACTGTCTCAATCCCTGTTGTCTCAGACATGTATATTGTCTCAGTCCCCATTGTCTCAAACATGAACACTGTCTCAGTCCCTGTTGACTCAGAAGTGTCCAATGTCTCAGTCCCTGTTGTCTCAGATATGTCCACAGTCTCATTACCTGTTGTTTCACACATGTCCACTGTCTCAGTGCCTGTTGTCTCAGACATGTCCACTGTCTCAGTCCCTGTTCTCTCAGACCTGTACAAAGTCTCAGTCCCGGTTGTCTGAGATATGTCCAGTGTCTGAATCCCTGCAGTCTCAGAGAGGTCCAATGTCTGATTCCCTGTTGTATCAGACATGTCCACGGTCTCAGTCCCTGTTGTTTCAAATATAATCAACTGTCTCATCCCTATTGTTTCAGACATATATCCTGTCTCAGTCCTCATGTCTCAGACCTGAACACGCTCTTAGTCGCAGTTGTATCAGACATGTCAACTGTCTCAGTCCCTGTTGTCTCAGATATGTCCACTGTCTCAGTCCTGCTTGTCTCAGATGTACCCATTGTCTCTGTACCTGTTGTCTCAGACGTGTCCACTGTCTCAGTCCCTGTTGACTCAGACATGACCACTGTCTCAGTTGCAGTTGTTTCACACATATCCACTGTCTCAGTCCCTTTTGTCTCATATGTGTCCACTGTCTCAGTCGATGTCATCTCAGACAGGACTTGTCCATTGGTGAAGACATGTCAACTGTCTGAGTCTCTATTGTGTCAGACAGGTCCACTGTCTAGAACTGTGTTGTCTCAGACATGACCACTGTTTCAGTCACACTGGTTTCACACATGTCCCCTGTCTCATTCCCTGTTATTTCACACATATCCACGGCCTCAGTGCCTGTTTTCTCAGACATGTCCACTGTCTCAGTCCCTGTTCAATCAGACATGTCCAAAGTCTCAGTCCCGGTTGTCTCAGATATGTTCAGTGTCTGAATCCTTGCAGTCTCAGAAAGGTCAAATGTCTGATTCCCTGTTGTCTCAGACATGTGCAAGGTCTCAGTACCTGTTTTCTGAGACATGTTCTCTGTCTAAGTACCTGTTGTTTCATTTATATCTACTGTCTCAGTGTCGGTTGTTTCAGATATGTAACCTGTTTGAGTCCCCATTGTCTTGAATGTGCCATGCTCTAAATCCCTGTTTTCTCCAATATGTCCACTGTCTCAGTCCCTGTTGTCTCAGACATGACCACTGTCTCAGTCGCAGTTGTTTCACACATGTCCTCTGTCACAGTCCCTATTGTCTCAGACATGTTGATGGTCTCAGGCTGTTTTCTCAAATATGTGTGTTGTATCAGCCATGTGCACTGTCTCAGTTCCTGTTGTCTCATACATGTCCACTGTATCACTCACTGTAGTCTCAGCCATGTCCACTGTCTCAGTCCCTGTTGTCTCAGACATGTCTACAATAGCATTCCCTGTTGTCTCAGACAAGTCCACAGTCTCAGTCCCTCTTGATTCTGATATATCTACTGTCTCATTCCCTTTTGATTCAGAAATGTCACATGTCTCAGTCCCCGTTATCTCAGACATGAACACGATCTTAGGCGAAGTTGTATCAGACATGTCCACTATCTCAGGCCCTGTTGTCTCAGGCTTGTCCACTGTCTCAGTACCTGTCGTTTCAGACTTATCCACTGTGTCAGTTCCTGTTTTCTCAGACAAGTCCACTGTCTCAGTCCCTGTTGTCTCAGATATGTCCACTGTCTCAGTCCCCATTGTTTCAGACATGAAAACGCTTGTATTCGCAGATGTATCAGTCATGTACACTGTCTAGTCCATGTTGTCTCAGGTTTGTCCACTGTCTCAGTCCCTGTTGTTTCAGACTTATCCACTGTGTCAGTCCCTGTTGTCTCAGACATGTCCACTGTCTCAGTCCCTGTTGTCTCAGATATGTCCACTGTCTCAGTCACCATTGTCTCAGACATGAAAACTCACTTATTCACAGATGTATCAGACATGTTCACTGTCTCAGTCCATGTTGTCTCAGGTTTGTCCACTGTCTCAGTCCCTGTTGTTTCAGACATACCCACTGTGTCAGTCCCTGTTGTCTCAGACATGTAAAATGTCTCAGTCCCTGTTGTCTCAGATATGTACACTGTCTCTGTCCAAGTTGTCTCAGACATGAACACGCTCTTAGTCACAGTCATATCAGATATATCTATTTTCTCAGTCCCTGTTGTCTCAGATTTGTCCACTGTCTCAGTCCCTGTTGTTTCATACATTTCCACTCTGTCAGTCCCTGTTGTCTCATACATGTCCACTGTTTCAGTCTCTGTTGTCTCAGACATGTCCACTGTCTCAGTCCCTCTTGTTTCAGATATATCTTCTCTCTCAGTCCCTGTTGTTTCATAACCGTAGCCTGTCTCAATCCCCCTTGTGTCAGACATTAACATGCTCTAAGTCACAGTTGTATCAAACATGTCCATTGTCTCATTCCCTCGTGTCTCAGACATGTCCAAAGTCTCAGTCCTGGTAGTCTCAGACATATCCACTGTGTCAGTCCCTGTTGTCTCAAACATTTCAACTGTCTCAGTACCTGTTGTCTCAGTAAGGAAGAGGATTGGGTCACAGGACCTAGGTAGTGACCTCACCTTATTGACATTAGTCCAAAAAGAACTAAGATTCCTGGTTACCAGCAACTACAGCAAAGTGGAAGCCTGTTGTCTCAGACATGTCCATTGTCCCAGTCCCTCATCTCTCATACATGTCCAAAGTCTCAGTCCTGGTTGTTTCAGATATGTCCATTGTCTGAGTCTCTGCAGTCTCAGACAGGTCCAATGTCTTATGCCCTGTTGTCTCAGACATTTGAAAGGTCTCCCTCCCTGTTGTTTCATATATATGTACTGTCTCAGTCCCTGTTGTTACAGACATGTAGCCTGTCTCAGTCCCCATTGTCTCAGACATGAACACGATCTTATTTGCAGTTGTATCAGACATGTCCACTGTCTCAGTCCCTGTTTTCTCAGACATGTCCAAATTCTCAGTCCCAGTTTTCTCATACATATATATTTTGTCAGTCCCTCTTGTCTCAGATATTTCCACATTCTCAGTCCTAGTTGTCTCAGCTGTGTCTACTCTCTCAGTCCCTGTAAGCTCAGATGTGTCCACTGTCTCAGTCGCTGTTGTTTCACACATGTCCTCTGTTGTCTCAGATATGTCGATGGTTTCAAACCCTGTTTTCTCAGACATTTGTGTTGTCTCAGACATGTCCACTCTCTCAGTCCCTGTTGTTTCATACATGTCCAGTGTCTCAGTCCCTGTTGTCTCAGACATGTCCACTGAGTCAGTCCCTGTTGTCTCAGACCTGTAACCTGTCTCAATCCCCGTTGTCTAAGACATGAACACACTCTTAGTCTCAGTTGTATCAGACATGTCCACTGTCTCGTTCCCTCTTGTCTCAGACATGTCCAAAGTCTCATTGTCGATAGTCTCAGTCATATCCACTGTGTCTGTCCCTGTTGTCTCAAACATTTGGACTCTCTCAGTCCCTGTTGTCTCAGTGAGGAAGAGGATAGGTTCACAGGACCTCAGGAAGTGTCCTCATCTTATGGACATCAGTCCAAAATGAACTCAGATTCCTGGTTACCAGCAACTACAGGCCAGTGGCAACATGAAACATCTCACTTGTCTTGAAAGACTGGACTGAGCAGGATGTTGCTTTGCAACTTCCAGCCTTCTGGAGGCTCCGTCCACAAAGACCAAGGAATCCAGTGTTTGGAAACTTCTGGAAAAGCAGGGTGTGCCCTCTAGCCAATCATGCCTGGCCATTTTCCCACGGGGACACAGAAGTGACACTGGTCAGTACAAAGTAGAATGGTTGTGATCCCCCTGATATACTCAGTTAATCAGTGTGTGTGTGTGTGTGTGTGTGTGTGTGTGAAAGTCAACATGTCAACTGTCTCAGACATGTCAACTTTCTGTCTCTGTTGTCTCAGACATGTCTACTATCTCGAAACCTGGTGTCTCAGACGTGTCCACTGTCTCAGTACCTGTTGTCTGAGACATGACCACTGTCTCAGTCCCTATTGACACAGACGAGTCCACTGTCTCAGTCCCTGTTTTCTCAGATACGTGCACTGTCTCATTACCTGTTGCTTCACACATGTCCAGTTTCTCAGTGCCTGTTGTCTCAGACATGTCCATTGTCTCAGTCCCTATTTTCTCAGACATGCCCCAATTCTGAGTCCTGGTTTTCTCACACATATCTATTTTGTCAGTCCCTGTTGTCTCAGATATTTCGACTTTCTCAGTCCTGGTCGTCTCAGATGTGTCTACTCTCTCAGTCCCTATAGGCTCAGAAGTGTCCACTCTCTCAGTCTCTGTTGTTTCACGCATGTCCACTGTTGTCTTGGATATGTCGCTGGTCTCAGACCCTGTTTTCTCAGATATTTGTGTTGTCTCAGACATGTCCACTGTCTAAGTCCCTGTTGTCTCAGACATGTCCAGTGTCTCAGTCCCTGTTGTCTCAGACATGTCCACTGTGTCAGTCCCTGTTGTTTCAGATCTGTAGCATGTCTCAATCCCCATTGTCTAAGACATGAACCCACTCTTAGTGGCAGTTGTGTCAGACATGTCCACTGTCTCATTCCCTCTTGTCTCAGACATGTCCAAAGTCCCATTCCCGATAGTCTCAGACATATCCACTGTGTCTGTCCCCGTTGTCTCAAACATTTGGACTCTCTCAGTCCCTGTTGTCTCAGTGAGGAAGAGGATAGGGTCACAGGACCTCACCTTATTGACATCAGTCCAAAAAGAACTCAGATTCCTGGATACCAGCAACTACAGGCCAGTGGCAACATGAACCACCTCACTTGACTTGAAAGACTGGACTGAGCAGGATGTTGCTTTTCAGCTTCCAACATTCTGGAGGCTCAGTCCGCAAAGACCAAGGAATCCAGTGTCTGGAAACTTCTGGAGAAGCAGGGTGTGCCCTCTAGCCCATCATATCTGGCAATTTTCCCACAGGGACACACAAGTCACACTGGTCATTACAAAGTAGAATGTTTGTGATCCCCCTGATATACCCAGTTAATCAGTGTGTGTGTGTGTGTGTGTGTGTGTGTGTGTGTGTGTGTGTGTGTGTGTGTGTGTGTGAGTGTGTGTAAGAAAGTCAACATGTCCACTGTCTCAGACATGTCAACTGTCTTTCTCTGTTGTCTCAGACATGTCTACTGTCTGGAAACATGTTTTCTCAGACGTGTCCACTGTCTCAGTCCCTGTTGTCTGAGACATGTTTACTGTCTCAGTCCCTGTTGCCTCAGACATGACCACTGTCTTGTAAATCCCTGTTGACTCAGATGAGTCCACTGTCTCAGTCCCTGTTGTCTCAGATATGTCCACTGTCTCATTACCTGTTGTTTCACACATTCCACTGTCTCAGTGCCTGTTGTCTCAGACATGTCCACTGTCTCAGTCCCTGTTCTCTCAGACATGTACAAGTCCCAGTCCTGGTTGTCTCAGATATGTCCAGTGTCTCAGTCCCCGCAGTCTCAGACATGTCCAATGTATGATTCCCTGTTGTCTTAGACATGTCCAAGGTCTCAGTCCATGTTGTTTCACATATATCTACTGTCTCAGTCCCTGTTGTTTCAGACATGTACCCTGTCTCAGTACCCATTTTCTCAGACCTGAACAAGCTCTTAGTCACAGTTGTATCAGACATGTCCACAGTCTCAGTCTCTGTTTTCTCAGATATGTCCACTGTCACAGGCCTGGTTGTCTCAGATGTATCCACTGTCTCTGTAACTGTTGTCTCATACGTGTCCCTGTTGACTCAGACATGACCACTGTCTCAGTCGCAGTTGTTTCACACATGCCCACTATCTCAGTCCCTGTTGTCTCATATGTGTCCACTCTCTCAGTTGCTGTCATCTCAGACAGGACTTGTCCATTGGCGAAGATATGTCATCTGTCTAAGTCTCTATTGTCTCAGACAGGTCGCTTGTCTAGAACTCTGTTGTCTCAGACATGTCCACTGTCTCAGTCCCTGTTCTATCAGACATGTCCAAAGTCTCAGTCCCTGTTGTCTCAGATATGTCCAGTGTCTGAGTACCTGCAGTCTCAGACAGGTCCAAGGTCTGATTCCCTGTTGTCTCAGACATGTCCAAGCTCTCAGTACCTGTTGTCTGAGACATATCTTCTATCTCAGTCCCTGTTGTTTCATTTATAACTACTGTCTCAGTGCCAGTTGTTTCAGACAGGTCAACTGTTTGAGTCTCCATTGTCTTGAATGTGTCCACGCTCTAAGTCGCTGTTTTCTCAGACATGTCCACTGTCTCAGTCCCTGTTGTTTCAGCCATGTCCATTGTCCAAGTCCCTGTTGTCCCAGACATGACCACACTCTCAGTCGTAGTTGATTCACACATGTCCACTGTCTCAGTCCCTGTTGCCTCAGAAATGTTGATAGTCTCAGACCCTGTTTCCTCAGATATGTGTGTCGTCTCAGCCATCTCCACTGTCTAAGCTCTGATGTCTCATGCATGTCCACTGTATCAGTCCCTGTTGTCTCAGCCATGTCCACTGTCTCAGTCCCTGTTGTCTCAGACATGTCCACTGTATCATTTCCTGTTGTCTCAGACAAGTCCACAGTCTCAGTCACTCTTGTTTCTGATATATCTACTGTCTCAGTCCCTGTTGATTCAGAAATATCACCTGTCTCAGTCCCCATTGTCTCCGCCATGAACACGCTCTTAGGCGATGTTGTATCAGACATGTCCAAGGTCTCAGTCCCTGTTGTCACAGACTTGTCCACTGTCCCAGTCCCTGTCGTTTCAGACATATCCACTGTTTCAGTCCCTGTTTTCGCAGACAAGTCCACTGTCTCAGTCCCTGTTGACTCAGTTATGTCTGCTGTCTCAGTCTCTGTTGTCTCAGGCATGAACATGCTCTTATTTGCAGATGTATCAGACATTTCCACTGTCTCAGTCCCTATTGTATCAGATTTGTCCACTGTCTCAGTCCCTGTTGTTTCAGACATATCCACAGTGTCAGTCCCTGTTGTCTCAGACATGTCCACTGTCTCAGTACCTGTTGTCTCAGATATGTGCACTGTCTCAGTCCCCATTGTCTCAGACATGAACATGCTCTTAGTCACAGTCGTATCAGACATATACACTGTCTCAGTCCCTGTTGTCTCAGACTTGTTCACTCTCTCAGTCCCTGTTGTCTAAGACATGTCCAAAGTCTCAGTGCCTGTTGTTTCAGACATATCCACTGTGTCATTCCGTGTTGAATCAGATATGTCCACTGTCTCAGTCCCTGTAGTCTCAGATATGTCCACTGTCTCCTTACTGGCTGCCTCAGATGTGCACACTGTCCCAGGCCCTGTTGTCTCAGATATGTCACCTGTCTCATTCCAATTTGTTTCAGACATGAACACACTCTCATTCACAGTTGTATCAGACATATACACTCTCTCACTCCCTGTTGCCTGAGATGTGTCCACGTCTCAATTGCTGTCATCACATTTTGTTTCAGACATGAACACACTCTCATTCACAGTTGTATCAGACATATACACTCTCTCACTCCCTGTTGCCTGAGATGTGTCCACGTCTCAATTGCTGTCATCACAGATAAGACTTGTATACTGGCAAAGACATGTCAACTGTCTCAGTCTCTATTTTCTCAGACAGGTCCACTCTCTTGATCACTGTTGACACAGACAGGTCCACTGTCTCAGACCCTCTTGTTTCACTCATATCTACTGGTTCAGACTCTGTTCTCTCATACATGTCCAAAGTCTCAGTCCCTGTTGTCTCAGATATGTCCATTTTCTGAGTCCCTGAAATCTCAGACAAGTCCAAAGTCTTATGCCCTGTTGTCTCAGACATGTCCTAGGTCTCAGTCCCAGTTGTTTCATATATATCTACTGTCCCAGTCCCTGTTGTTTCAGACATGTAGCCTGTCTCAGTCCCCATTGTCTCAGACATGAACACGATCTTAGTTGCAGTTGTATCAGACATGTCAAATATATCAGTCCCTGTTGTCTCATATGTTTCCACTGTCTCAGTCGCTGTCATCTCAGACAGGACTTGTCCATTGGCAAAGGTATGTCAACTGTCTAAGTCTCTATTGTCTCAGTCAGGTCCACTGTCTAGAACCCTGTCTCAGTCATGACCACTGTCTCAGTCACACTTGTTTCACACATGTCCCCTGTCTCATTCCCTGTTGTTTCACATATATCCACTGTCTCAGTGCCTGTTGTCAGTCGCTGTTTGATCATACATGTCCAAAATCTCAGTCCAGGTTGTCTCAGATATGTCCAGTGTCTGAGAACCTGCTGTCTCAGACAGGTCCAAGGTCTGATTCCGTCTTTTCTCAGACATGTCCAACGTCTCCGTACCTGTTGTCTGAGACATATACTCTATCTCAATCCCTGTTGTTTCATTTATATCTACTGTCTCAGTGCCGGTTGTTTCAGACATGTCACCTGTTTGAGTCCCCATTGTCTTCAATGTGTCCACACTCTAAATGCCTGATTTCTCAGACATGTCCACTGTCTCAGTCCCTGTTGTTTCACACATATCTACTGTCCCAGTTCCTGTTGTCTCAGACATGTCCATGGTCTCACACCCTGTTGACTCAGATATGTGTGTTGTGTCAGATATGTACACTGTCTCAGTCTCTGTTGTTTCAGAAATGTCCACTGTCTCAGTCCCTGTTGTTTCAGATATGTCCACTGTTTCAGTCCCTGTTGTCTCAGACATGTCCACTGTCTCAGTCCCTGTTGTTTCAGATATATCTACTCTCTCAGTCCCTGTTGTTTCAGAACTGTAGCCTGTCTCAATCCCCGTTGTGTCAGACATTAACACGCTCTTAGTCGCCGTTGTATCAAATATGTCCACTGTCTCATTCCCTCTTGTCTCAGACTTATCCAAAGTCTCAGTCCTGGTAGTCTCAGACATATCCACTGTGTCAGTCCCTGTTGTCTCAAACATTTCAACTGTCTCAGTCCCTGTTGTCTCGGTGAGGAAGAGGATAGGGTCACAGGACCTAGGAAGTGACCTCATCTTATTGACATCAGTCCAAAAAGAACTCAGATTCCTGGTTACCAGCAACTACAGCCCAGGGGCAACCTGAAATACCTCACTTGTCTTGAAAGACTGGACTGAGCCAGATGTTGCTTTGCTGCTTCCAGCTTTCTGGAGGCTCAGTCCGCAGAAGACCAAGGAATCCAGTGTTTGGAAACTTCTGGAGACACAGGGTGTGCCCTCTAGCCCATCATATCTGACCATTTTCCCACGGGGAAGCACAAGTGACAATGGTCAGTACAAAGTAGAATGTTTGCGATCCCCCTGATATACCCAGTTCATCAGTGTGTGTGTATGTGTGTGAGAGTGTGTGTGTTTGTGAGAAAGTCAACATGTCCACTGTCTCAGACTAGTTAACTGTCTCTGTTGTCTCAGACATGTCTACTGTCTCGAAACGTGTTGTCTCAGACGTGTCCACTGTCTCATTCCCTGTTCTCTCAGACATGTATACTGTCTCAGTCCCTGTTGTCTCAGACATGTCCACTGTGTCAGTCCCTGTTGTTTCAGACCTGTAGCATGTCTCAATCCCCGTTGTATAAGACATGAATACGCTCTTAGTCGAAGTTGTATCAGACATATCCACTGTCTCATTCCCTCTTTTCTCAGACATGTCGGAATTTTCATTCCCGATAGTCTCAGATATATCCACTGTGTCATTCCCTGTTGTCTCAAACATTTCAACTGTCTCAGTCCCTATTGTCTCAATGAGGAAGAGGATAGGGTCACAGGACCTCACCTTATTGACATCAGTCCAAAAAGAACTCAGACTCCTGGTTACCAGCAACTACAGGCCAGTGGCAACATGAAACACCTTACTTGTCTTGAAAGACTGGACTGAACAGGATGTTGCTTTGCAGCTTCCAGCATTCTGGAGGCTCAGTCCGCAAAGACCAAGGAATCCAGTGTGTGGAAACTTCTGGAGAAGCAGGATGTGCCCTCTAGCTCATCATGTCTGGCCATTTTCCCAGGGGGACACACAAGTGACACTGGTCAGTACAAAGTATAATGTTTGTGATCCCCCTTATATACCCAGTTTATCAGTGTGTGTGTGTGTGTGTGTGTGTGTGTGAGTGTGTGTGAGAAAGTCAACATGTCCACTGTCTCAGACATATGTCAACTGTCTTTGTCTGTTGTCTCAGACATCTACTGTCTCGAAACCTGTTGTCTCAGAAGTGTCCACTGTCTCAGTCCCTGTTGTCTGAGACATGTACACTGTCTCAGTCCCTGTTGTCTCAGACATGACCACTGCCTCACTCCCTGTTGACTGAGACGAGTCCACTGTCTCAGTCACTGTTGTCTCAGATATGTCCACTGTCTCATTACCTGTTTTTTCACACATGTCCACTGTCTGAGTGCCTGTTGTCTCGGACATGTCCACTGTCTCTGTTCCTGTTCTCTCAGACATGTACAAAGTCTCAGTCCTGGTTGTCTCAGATCATTGCAGTGTCTGATTCACTGCAGTCTCAGACATATCCAATGTATGATTCCCTGTTGTCTCAGACATGTTCAAGGTCTCAGTCCCTTTTGTTTCAGATACATCTACTGTCTCAGTCCCTGTTGTTTCAGACATGTACCCTTTCCCAGTCCCCTTCGTCTCAGACCTGAACAAGCTCTTAGTTGCAGTTGTATCAGACATGTCCACTGTCTCAGTTCCTGTTGTTTCAGATATGTCCACTGTCTCAGTCCTGGTTGTCTCAAATGTATGCACTGTCTCTGTACCTGTTTTCTCAGACGTGTCCACTGTCTCAGTCCCTGTTGACTCAGACATGAACACTGTCTCTGTCACAGTTGTTTCACACATATCCGCTATCTCAGTCCCTGTGGTCTCATATGTGTCCACTGTCTCAGTCGCTCTCATCTCAGGCAGGACTTGTCCATTGATGAAGATATGTCATCTGTCTAAGTCTCTATTGTCTCAGACAGGTCCCCAGTCTAGAACTCTGTTGTCTCAGACATGACCACTGTCTCAGTCGCACTTGTTTCACACATGTCTACTTTCTCATTCCCTGTTGTTTCACACACATCCATTGTCTCAGTGCTTGTTGTCTCAGACATGTCCACTGTCTCAGTCCCTGTTTGATCAGACATGTCCAAAGTCTCAGTCCCAGTAGTCAGAGATATGTCCAGTGTCTGAGAACCTGCAGTCTCAGACAGGTCCAAGGTCTGATTCCCTGTTGTCGCAGACATGTCCAAGCTGTCAGTACCTGTTGTCCAAGACATTTACTCTATCTCAGTCCCTGTTGTTTCATTTATAACTACTGTCTCAGTGCCAGTTGTTTCAGACATGTCACCTGTTTTAGTCTCCATTGTCTTCAATGTGTCCATGCTCTAAGTCCCTGTTTTCTCAGACATGTCCACAATCTCAGTCCCTGTTGTTTCAGCCATGTCCACTGTCCCAGTCCCTGTTGTCTCAGACATGACCACTCTCTCAGTCGCAGTTGATTCACACATGTCCACTGTCTCATTACCTGTTGTCTCAGAAATATTGATAGCCTCAGACCCTGTTTTCTCAGATATGTGTGTTGTCTCAGACATGTCCACTGTCACAGCCCTGATGTCTCATACATGTCCACTGTCTCAGTCCCTGTTGTCTCAGCCATGTCCACTGTATCATTTCCTGTTGTCTCAGACAAGTCCACAGTCTCAGTCACTCTTGTTTCTTATATATCCACTGTCTCAGTCCCTGTTGATTCAGAAATATATCACCTGTATCAGTCCCCATTGTCTCCGCCATGAACACGCTCTTAGGCGATGTTGTATCAGCCATGCCCAAGGTCTCAGTCCCTGTTGTCACAGACTTGTCCACTGTCCCAGTCCCTGTCATTTCAGACATATCCACTGTCTCAGTCCCTGTTTTCGCAGACAAGTCCACTGTCTCAGTCCCTGTTGACTCAGTTATGTCTGCTGTCTCAGTCTCTGTTGTCTCAGACATGAACATGCTCTTATTTGCAGATGTATCAGACATTTCCACTGTCTCAGTCCCTATTGTATCAGATTTGTCCACTGTCTCAGTCCCTGTTGTTTCAGACATATCCACAGTGTCAGTCCCTGTTGTCTCAGACATGTCCACTGTCTCAGTACCTGTTGTCTCAGATATGTGCACTGTCTCAGTCCCCATTGTCTCAGACATGAACATGCTCTTAGTCACAGTCGTATCAGACATATACACTGTCTCAGTCCCTGTTGTCTCAGACTTGTCCAGTGTCTCAGTCCCTGTTGTCTAAGACATGTCCAAAGTCTCAGTGCCGGTTGTTTCAGACATATCCACTGTGCCATTCCCTGTTGAATCAGATATATCCACTGTCTCAGTCCTTGTAGTCTCAGACCTGATCACAATCTTAGTGGCAGTTGTATCAGACATTCCACTGTCTCAGTCCCTGTTGTCTCAGATATGTCCACAGTCTCATTACCTGTTGATTCACACATGTCCACTGTCTCAGTTCCTGTTGTCTCAGACATGTCCACTGTCTCATTCCCTGTTCTCACAGACATGTACAAAGTCTCAGTCCCGGTTGTCTCAGATATGTCCAGTGTCTGAGTCCCTGCAGTCTCAGACAGGTCCACTGTCTAGAACCGTGTTGTCTCAGACATGACCACAGTTTCAGTCTCACTTGTTTCACACATGTCCATTGTCTCATTGCCTGTTGATTCACACATATCCACTGTCTCAATTCCTGTTGTCTCACACATGTCCACTGTCTCAGTCTGTGTTCAATCAGACATGTCCAAAGTCTCAGTCCCGGTTGTCTCAGATATGTCCAGTGTCTGAGAACCTGCAGTCTCAGACAGGTCCAAGGTTTGATTCCCTGTTTTCTCAGACATGTCCAATGTCTCAGTACCTGTTGTCTGAGACATATACTCTATCTCAATCCCTGTTGTTTCATTTATATCTACTGTCTCAGTGCCGATTGTTTCAGACATGTCACCTGTTTGAGTCCCCATTGTCTTGAATGTGTCCACTCTCTAAGTCCCTGTTTTCGCAGACATGTCCATTGTCTCAGTCCCTATTGTCTCAGCCGTGTCCACTGTCTCAGTCTCTGTTGTCTCAGATATGACCACTCCCTCAGTCGCAGTTGATTCATACATGTCCACTGTCTCAGTCCCTGTTCTCTCAGACATGTACAAAGTCTCAGTCCCGGTTGTCTCAGATATGTCCAGTGTCTGAGTCCCTGCCGTCTCATAAAGGTCCAATGTCTGATTCCCTGTTGTCTCAGACATGTCTAAAGTCTCAGTCCCTGTTGTTTCAGATATATCTACTCTCTCAGTCCCTGTTGTTTCAGACATGTACCATGTCTCAGTACCTGTTTTCTCAGACCTGAACATGCTCTTAGGCACAGTTGTATCAGACATGTCCACTGTCTCAATACCTGCTGTCTCAGACATATACACTGTCTCAGTCCCTATTCTCTCAGACATGTCCAAAGTCTCAGTCCCTATTGTCTCAAATAAGTCCAGTGTCTGAGTCCCTGCATTCTCAAACAGCTCTAATGTCTGATTCCCTGTTGTCTCAGACACGTCCAAGGTCTCAGTCCCTGTTGTTTCAGATATATCTACTGTCTCAATACCTGTTATTTCAGAAATGTCGACTGTCTCAGTCCCCATTGTCTCAGACCTGAACACACTCTTATTCACAGTTGTATACGACATTCCACTGTCTCAGTCCCTGTTGTCTCAGACATGTCCACTCTCTCAGTCCCTCTTGTCTCAGATATGTCTCCTGTCTCAGTCTAATTTTTCTCAGACATGAACATGATCTTTGTCGCAGTTGTATCAGACATATCCACTCTCTCACTCCCTGTTGCCTCAGACTTGTCCGCTGTCTTAGTCCCTGTTGTTTCAAAAATATCCACTGTGTAATTCCCTATGGTCTCAGACATGTGCCCTCTCTCAGTCCCTGTTGTCTCAGATGTGTCCCCAGTCTCCGTCCTTGTTGACTCAGATTTGTCCACTCTCTCAATTGCTGTCATCACAGATAAGACTTGTACACTGGGGAAGACATGTCAACTGTCTGAGTCGCTATTTTCTCAGACAGGTCCACTGTCTCGAACCCTGTTGACACAGACAGGTCCACTGTCTCAGTCCCTGTTGTCTCAGACATATCCACTGTCTCATTCCCTCTTGATTCACTCATGTCCACTGTTTCAGTGCCTGTTGTCTCAGAAATGTCCACTGTCTCAGTCCCAGTTCTCTCATACATGTCCACTGTGTCCGTCCCTGTTTTCTCAGACATGTCCAAAGTCTCAGTCATGGTTGTCTCACACATAAACACTCTGTCATTCCCTGTTTTCTCAGATATTTCCATTGTCTCACTCCTGGTTGTCCCAGATGTGTCTACTGTCTCAGTCTCTGTAGGCTCAGATGTGTCCACTGTCTCAGTCGCTGTTGTTTCACACATGTTCACTGTTGTCTTGGATATGTCAATATTCTCAGACTCTGTTTACTCAAATATATGTGTTGTCTCAGACATGTTCACTGTCTCAGTCCCTGTTGTCTCAGACATGTCTACTGTATCAGTCCCTGTTGTCTCAAACATGTATACTGTCTCAGTCCCTGTTGTCTAAGATATGTCCACAGTCTCATTCGTTGATTATTTCAGATATATCTACTGTCTCAATCCCTGTTGTTTCAGAAATGTCGGCTGTCTCATTCCCTGTTGTCTCAGAAATGAACAAGCACTTAGTCGCAGGTGTCTCAGACATGTCCACTGTCAAAGTCCCTGTTGTCTCAGATATGTCTACTGTTTCAGTCCTAGTGGTCTCGGATTTGTCCATAGTGTGTATCCCTGTTGTCTCAGATGCGTCCACTGTCTAATTCCCTGTCATCTCAGACTGGACTTGTCCACTGGCAAAGACATGTCAACTGTCTCAGTCTCTATTGTCTCAGACTGGTCCACTCTATCAAACCTTGTTGACTCAGACGTGTCCAACTTCTCAGTCCCTGTTGTTTAGGATGTATCTACTGCCTCAGTCCCTGTTGTTTCAGACATGTAACATGGATCACTCCCTGTTTTCTCAGACCTGAACACACTCTTAGTTGTAGTTGTATCAGACATGTCCAAAGGCTCAGTAACTGTTGTCTAAGACATTTCCAAAGTTTCAGACCCTGTTGTTTCAGACATATCCACTGTGTCAGTCCCTGTTGTGTCAGACATGTCCACTGTCTCATTCCCTGTTGTTTCACTCATGTCCACTGTCTCAGTGCCGTTGTCTCAGACAGGTCCTTTGTCCCAGTCCCTCTTCTCTCATACATGTCCAAAGACTCAGTCTCGGTTGTCTCAGATATGTCCATTGTGTGAGTCTCTGCAGTCTCAGACAGGTCCAATGTCTTATGCCCTGTTGTCTCAGACATGTCCAAGGTCTCAGTCCCTGTTGTTTCATATATATCTACTGTCTCAGTCCCTGTTGTTACAGACATGTAGCCTGTCTCAGTCCCAATTGTCTCAGACATGAACACAATCTTATTTGCAGTTGTATCAGACATGTCCACTGTCTCATTCCCTGTTTTCTCAGACATGTCCAAATTCTCAGTCCCAGTTTTCTCACACATATCGATTTTGTCATTCCCTGTTGTCTCAGATATTTCCACTTTCTCAGTCCAGGTTGTCTCAGGTGTGTCTACTGTCTCAGTCCCTGTAGGCTCAGATGTGTCCACTGTATTGGTCGCTGTTGTTTCACACATGCACACATGTCCACTCTTGTCTCAGACATGTCGATGGTCTCAGACCCTGTTTGCTCAGACATTTGTGTTGTCTCAGACATATCCACACTCTCAGTCCCGTTGTCTCAGACATGTCCAGTGTCTCAGTCCCTGTTGTGTTAGACATGTCCACTATGTCAGTCCCTGTTGTTTCAGACCTGTACCCTGTCTCAATCCCTGTTGTCTAAGATATGAACACGCTCTTAGTCACAGTTGTATCAGACATGTCCACTTTCTCAGTCCCTGTTGTCTCAGACATCTCCAAATTCTCAGTCCTGGTTGAGTGAGACATATCCACTGTGTCAGTCCCTGTTGTCTCAGACATGTCCACTGTCTAAGTACCTGTTGTCTTAGATATGTCCACTGTATCAGTTCTTTTTGCCTCAGATGTGTCCACTCTCTCAGTCCCTGTTGTCTCATATGTGTGCACTGTCTCAGTTGCTGTCATCTCAGTCAGGACTTGTCCACTGGCAAAGATATGTCAACAGTCTCAGTCTCTATTGTGTCAGACAGCTCCACTCTCTAGAACCCTGTTGTCTCAGACATGACAACTGTATCAGTTGAAGTTGTTACACATGTCCACTGTCTCATTCCCTGATGTCTCAGACATGTTCAGTTTCTCATTGCCTGCTGTCTTAGACATGTACTCTGGCTCAGTCCCTGTTCTCTCAGACATGTCCAAAGTCTCAGTCCCGGTTGTCTCAGATATGTCCAGTATCTGAGTCCCTGCAGTCTCAGACAGGTCAAATGTCTGATTCCCTCTTGTCGCAGACATGTCCAAGTTCTCAGTACCTGTTTTCTCAAATATGCCCACTGTCTCTGTCCTTGTTGTCTCAGATGTGTCCACTGTCTCAGTCCCTGTTCTCACAGTGAGGAAGAGGCTAGGGTCAGAGGACCCCAGGAAGTGACCTCACCTTTATGATCTCAGTCCAAAAATAACACAGAATCCTGGTTACCAGCAACTACAGGCCAGTGGCAACCTGAAACACGTCACTTGTCTTGAAAGACTGGACTGAGCAGGATGTTGCTTTGCTGCTTGTAGCATTCTGTAGTACCAGGCCCCAGAGCACCCAGGAATCCATTGTTTGGAAACTTCTGGAGAAGCAGGATGTGCCCTCTAGCCCATCATATCTGGCCATTTTCCACAGGGACACACAAGTGACACTGGTCAGGAAAAAGTAGAATGTTTGTGATCCCCTGATATACGCAGTTCCTCAGTGTGTGTGTGTGTGTGTGTGTGTGTGTGTGTGTGTGTGTTTGTGTGTGTGTGTTTGTGTGTGTGTATGTGTGTGTGTGTTCGTGTGAGTGTAAGTGCGGGAGAAAGTCAACATGTCCACTACCTCAGTGCCTGTTTTCTCTGACATGTCCAAAGTCTCAGTCCCTGTTGTTTCAGATACATCTACTGTCTCATTCCCTGTTGTTTCAGACATGTAGCCTCTCTCAGTCCCCATTGTCTCAGTCCTGAACACGCTCTTATTCGCAGTTTTATCAGACATGTCCACTGTCTCAGTCCTTGTTGCTTCAGACATATCCAAAGTCTCAGTCCCAGTTGACACAGACATATCCACTGTGTCAGTCCCCATTGTGTCAGACATGTCCACTATCTCAGTACCTGTTGTCTTAGATTTGTCCACTCTCTCAGTCCTGGTTGTCTCATATGAGTCCACTGTCTCAGTGCCTGTTGTCTCATATGTGTCCACTGTCTCAGTCGCTGTCTTCTCTGACAGGTCTTGTCCACTAGCGAAGATATGTCAACTGTCTCAATCTCTATTGTCTCAGACAGCTCCACAGTCTAGAACCTGTAGTCTCAGACATGACTACGGACTCAGTCCCTGTTGTCTCAGACACGTCCAGTTTCTCAGTCACTGTTGTCTCAGACATGTCCATTTACTAATTCCCTGCTGTTTCTGATATATCTATTGTCTCAGTCCCAGTTTTGTTTCAGAAATGTCGCCTGTCTCAGTCTCTGTTGTCTCAGATATGAACACACTCTTAGTAGCACTTGTATCAGACATGTCCGCTATCTCAGTCCCTTTTGTCTCACACTTGTCCACAGTATCAGTCCCTGTAATTTAAGACATATCCACTGTGTCAGTCCCTGCTGTCTCACACAATCCACTCTCTCAGTCCCTGTCATTTCAGAAATGTTGCATGTCTCACTCCCCATCGACTCAGACATGAACACTCTCTTAATCGCTATTGTATCAGACATGTCCACTGTCTCAGTCCCTGTTGTCTCAGACATGTCCAGTGTATCATTCGTTGTGTCTCAGACATGTCCACTGTCTCAGTCCCTGTTGTCTCAGACATGTCAATGGTCTCATTCCCTGCTGTTTCTGATATATCTACAGTCTCAGTCCCTGTTGTTTCAGAAATGTCTACTGTCTGAGTCGCCCTTGTCTCAGACATGAACATATTCTTAGTAGCAGTTGTATCAGACATGTCCGATGTCTCAGTCCCTTTTGTCTCACACTTGTCCACAGTATCAGTCCCTGTAATTTAAGACATATCCACTGTGTCAGTCCCTGCTGTCTCAGACAAATCCACTGTCTCAGTCCCTGTTGTTTAAGAAATGTGGCCTGTCTCACTCCCCGTCATCTCAGACATGAACACGCTCTTAATCGCAGTTGTATCAGACATGTCCACTGTCTCAGTCCCTGTTGTCTCAGACATGTCCACTGTATCATTCCTTGTTGTCTCAGACATGTCCACTATCTCAGTCCCTGTTGTCTCAGACATGTCCAATGTCTCATTCCGTGTATTCTGAGACATATCCACAGTCTCAGTCTCTGCTCTTTCTTATATGTCTACTGTCTCAGTCCCTGTTCTTCCAGAAATGTCGCCTGTCTCAGTCGCCATTGTCTCAGACATGAACACACTCTTAGTCGCAGTTGTATCAGACATGTCCAATGTCTCAGTTCCTGTTGTCTCAGATTTGTCCACAGTCTCAGTCCCTGTTGTTTAAGACATATCCACTGTGTCAGTCCATGTTGTGTCAGACATGTCCACTGTCTCAATCCCTTTTGTCTCAGATATGTCCACTGTCTCAGTCCCTGTTTTCTCAGAGATGAACATGCTCTTAGTTGCAGTTGTTTCAGACATGTCCGATGTCTCACTCCCTGTTGTCTCCGAATTGTCCACCATCTCAGTCCCTGTTGTTTCATACATATACTCTGTGTCAGTCCCTGTTGTCTCAGATATGTCCACTGTCGCAGTTGCTTGCATCACAGACAGGACTTGTCCACTGTTGAAGACATGTCAACTGTCTCAGTTGATATTGTCTCATACAGGTCCATTGTCTTGAACTCTGTTGACTCAGACGAGTCCACTGTCTCAGTCCCTGTTGTCTCAGACATGTCCACTGTCTCATTCCCTGTTGTTTCACACATGTCCACTGTCTCAGTGCCTGTTGTCTAAGACATGTCCACTTACTCAGTCCTTGTTCTCTCAGACATGTCCAAGTCTCAGTCCCAGTTGTCTCAGATATGTCCAGTGTCTCAGTCCCTACAGTCTTAGACATGTCCAATATCTGATTCCCTGTTGTTTCAGAAATGTCGCCTAAGTCCCTATCATCTCAGACATGAACACGCAATTAATTGCAGTTGTATCAGACATGTCCACTGTCTCAGTCCCTGTTGTCTCAGATATGTCCACTCTCTCAGGCCCCGTTTTCTCAGACATGAAAGAGCTCTAAGTCGCAGTTGTTTCTGACATGTCTGATGTCTCACTCCCTGTAGGCTCAGAATTGTCCCCTGTCTCAGTCACTTTTGTTTCATACATATCCACTGTGTCAGTCCCTGTTGTCTCAGACATGTCCACTCTGACAGTCCTTGTTGTCTCAGATGTGTCCACTGTCTCAGTCACTGTCATCACAGACAGGACTTGTCCACTGTTGAACACATGTCAACTGTCTCAGTTGATATTGTCTCATACAGTTCCATTGTCTCAAACCCTGTTGACTCAGAGGAGTCCTCTGTCTCATTCCCTCTTGTTTCACACATATCCACTGTCTCAGTGCCTGTTGTCTCAGACATTTCCACATTCACAGTCCCTGTTCTCTCAGACATGTACAAAATCTCAGTCTCGGTTGTCTCAGATATGTCCACTCTCTGATTCCCAGCAGTCTTAGACATGTCCAATGTCTGATGCCCTGTTGTCTCAGACATGTCGAAGTTCTCAGTCCCAGTTGTTTCAGATATATCTACTGTCTCAGTCCCTGTTGTTTAAGACATGTAGCCTGTCCCAGTCCCCCTTGTGTAAGACCTGAACACGATCTTAGTCGCAGTTGTATCAGACACGTCCCACTGTGTCAGTCCCTGTTGTCTCAGAAATGTCCAAAGTATGAGTTCGTCTCAGACATATCCAATTTGTCATTCCCTGTTGTCTATGACATGTCCATTGTCTTAGTCCCTGTTGTCTCAGACATGTCCACTGTTTCGGTCCCTGTTTTTTCTGTGTCTGCCGTCTCATTCTCTGTTGTCTCAGATATGTCCACTCTCTCAGTCGCTGTCATCACAGACAGAATTTGCCACTGTTGAAGACATGTCAACTGTCTTAGTTGATATTGTCTCATACAGGTCCATGGTCCCAAACCCTGTTGACTCAGACGAGTCCACTGACTCAGTCCCTCTTGTCTCAGACATGTCCACTGTCTCATTCCCTGTTGTCTCAGACATGTCCACTTTCTCAGTCCCTGTTCTCTCAGACATGTCCAAAGTCTCAGTCCCGGTTGTCTCAGATATGTCCAGTGTCTGAGTCTCCGCAGTCTTAGACATGTCCAATATAAGATGCACAGTTGTCTCAGACATATCCAAGGTCTCAGTCCCAGTTGTTTCAGATATATCTACTCTCTCAGACATGTCCACTGTCTCAGTCCTTATTGTCTCACACTTGTGCACAGTCTCAGTCCCTGTGGTTTAAGAAATATCCAGTGTGTCAGTCCCTGTTGTCTCAGACAAATCCACTGTTTCAGTTCCTGTTATTTCAGAAATGTTGCCTGTCACACTCTGCGTCATCTCAGACATGAACACACTCTTAGTCGCATTTTTATCAGACATGTCCAATGTCTCACCCCCTGTTGTCACAGACATATCCACATTCTCAGTCCCTGCTGTTTCTTATATATCTACTGCCTCAGTCCTTGTTCTTTCAGAAATGTGGCCTGTCTCAGTCCCCATTCTCTCAGACATGATCACGCTCTTAGTAGCAGTTGTATCAGACATGTCCACTGTCTCAGTCTCTGTTGTCTCAGATTTGTCCACTGTCACAGTTGCTGCTGTTTCAGACATATCCAATGTGTCAGTCCCTGTTGTCTGTTGTCTCTGACCTGTTGATTGTCTCAGACCCTGTTTTCTCAGATATGTGTGTTGTCTCAGACTTATCCACTGTCTCAGTCCCTGTTGTCTCAGACATGTCCACTGTATCTGTCCTTCTTGTCTCAGCCACGTCCACTGTCTCAGTCCCTGTTGTCTCAAATTTGTCCACGGTCTCATTCCCTGATGTTTCTATCTACTGTCTCAGGCCCTGTTGTTTCAGAAATATCACCTGTCTCAGGCTCCTTTGTCTCAGAAATGTACACACTCTTAGTCACAGTTGTATCAGTCATGTCCACTGTCTCAGTCCCTGTTGTCTCAGACTTGTCCACTGTCTCAGTTGCTGTTGTTTCAGACATATCCACTGTGTCAGTCCCTGTTGTCTCAGACAGGTCCACTGTCTCAGTCCCCGTTGTCTCAGATATGAACACTCTGTAAGTTGCAGTTGTATCAGACATGACCACTGTCTCAGTCCCTGTTGTCTCACACTTGTCCACACTCTCTGTCCTTGTTGTTTAAGACATATCCACTGTGTCAGTCCCTCATGTCTCAGATATGTCCACTGTCTCAGTCGCTGTCATCAGAGACAGGATTTGTCTACTGTTGAAGACATGTCAACTGTCTCAGTTGAGATTGTCTCATACAGGTCCATTGTCTCCAACCTTGTTGACTCAGACGAGTGCACTCTCTCAGTCCCTTTTGTCTCAGACATGTCCATTGTCTCATTCCCTGTTGTCTCAGACATGTCCACTGTCTAATTCCCTGTTGTTTCACACATGTCCACTTTCTCAGTCACTGTTCTCTCAGACATGTCCAAAGTCTCAGTACCAGTTGTCTCAGATATGTCCAGTGTCTGAGTCCCTGCAGTCTTAGACATGTCCAATGTCTAATGCCCTGTTGTCTCAAACATGTTCAAGGTCTCAGTCCCAGTTCTTTCAGATAAATCTACTGTCTCAGTCCCTGTTGATTCACAGGTAGCCTGACTCAGTCCTCCGTGTCTCAGACCTGAATAGGATCTAAGTCGCAGTAGTATAAGAGATGTCCACTGTCTCAGTCCCTGCTGTCTCAGACATGTCCAAAGTCTCAGTCCCGGTTGTCTCAGACATATCCAATTTGACAGTCCCTGTTGTCTACGACTTGTCCACTGTCTCAGTCCCTGTTGTTTCAGATATATCTATTGTCTCATTCCCTGTTGTTTCAGACATGTAGCCTGTCTCAGTCCCCGTTGTCTCAGACATGAACACGCACTTAGTCGCAGTTGTATTAGATATGTCCACTGTCTGTCTTTGTTGTCTCAAACATATCTGCTCTCTCAAAACCTTTTTTGTCAAACGTGTCCTCTGTCTCAGTCCTGTTGTCACAGACATGTTCACTGTCTCAGACCCTGTTGTTTCACACATATCCAGTGTCTCAATCCCTGTTGTCTCAGACCTGTCCATGGTCTCTGACCCTGTTGCCTAAGATATGTGTGTGTTGTGTCAGACATTTACACTGTCCCAGTCCCTGTTGTTTCAAACATATCCACTGTCTTATGCCCTGTTGTTTCAGATATATCTACTGTCTCAGTCCCTGTTGTTACAGACATGTAGCCTCTCTCAGTCTCCATTGCCTCAGACCTGAACACGTTCTTATTCCCAGTTTTATCAGACATGTCCACTGTTTCAGTCCCTGTTTTCTCAGACGTGTCCACTGTCTCTGTCCCTGTTGTTTCAGAAATGTCGCCTGTCTCACTTCCCGTCATCTCAGACAACAAGACGAACTTAGTCGCAGTTTCATCGGTCATGTCCACTGTCTCAGTTCCTATTTTCGCAGACATGTCCACTGTATCATTCCTTGTTGTCTCAGACATGTCCACTGTCCCAGTCCCTGTTGTCTCAGACATATCCACAGTCTCAGTCCCTGCCATTTCTGGTACATTTACTGTCTCAGTCCCTGTTCTTTCAGAAATGTCGCCTGTCTCAGTACCCATTGTCTCAGACATGAACACGCTCTTAGTCACAGTTGTATCAGACATGTCGACTGTCTCAGTCCCTGTTCTCTCAGACTTGTATACTATCTCAGTCGCTTTTGTTTCAGACATATCCAATGTGTCCATCCCTGTTGTCTCAGACATGTCCACTGTCTCAGTCCCTGTTGTCTCAGATATATCCAGTGTCTCAGTCCCCACTGTCTCAGACACGATCATGCTCTTAGTTGCATTTGTATCAGACATGTCTGATATCTCAGTCACTTTTGTCTCAAAATTGTTCACTGTCTCAGTCCGTGCTGTTTCAGACGTTTCCACTGTGTCAGTCCCTGTTGTCTCAGACATGTCCACCGTCTCAGTCCCTGTTGTGTCAGATGTGTCCACTGTCTCAGTGCCTGCTGTCTCAGATATGTCCACTGTCTCAGTCGCTGTCATCACAGACAGGATTTATCCACTGTTGAAGACATGTAAACTGTCTCAGCTGATATTGTCTCATACATGTCCATTGTCTCAAACCTTGTTGAATCAGATGAGTGCACTGTCTCATTCCCTTTTGTCTCAGACATGTCCACTGTCTCATTCCCTGTTGTTTCACACATGTCCACTTTCTCAGTGCCTGTTGCCTCTGACATGTCCACTTTCTCAGTCGCTTTTCTCTCAGACATGTCCAAAATCTCAGTACCGTTTGTCTCAGATATGTCCAGTGTCTGAGACCCTGCAGTCTTAGACATGTCCAATGTCTAATGCCCTGTTGTCTCAAACATGTCCAATGTCTCAGTCGCAGTTGTTTCAGATATATCTGCTGTCTCAGTCCCTGTTGTTTCAGACATATAGCCTGTCTCAGTCCCCTTTGTGTCAGACCTGAATAGGATCTAAGTCGCAGTAGTGTAAGAGATGTCCACTGTCTCAGTCCCTGCTGTCTCAGACATGTCCAAAGTCTCAGTCCCGGTTGTCTCAGACATATCCAATTTGTCAGGCCCTGTTGTCTAAGACTTGCCCACTGTCTCAGTCCCTGTTGTGTCACACATGTCCACTGTCTCAGTCCCTGTTGTTTCAGATATTTCTACTGTCTCATTCCCTGTTGTTTCAGACATATAGCCTGTCTCAGTCCCCGTTGTCTCTGACATGAACATGCACTTAGTCGCAGTTGTTTCAGACATGTCCACTGTCTGTCTCTATTGTCTCACACGTATCCGCTGTCTCGAACCCTGTTTGTCAGATGTGTCCTCTGTGTCAATCCCTGTTGTCTCAGACATGTCCACTGTCTCAGACCCTGTTGTTTCACAAATATCCAGTGTTTCAGTCCATGTTGTCTCAGACCTGTCCATGGTCTCTGACACTGTTGTCTAAGATATGTGTGTTGTGTCAGACATGTCCACTGTCCGAATCCCTGTTGTTTCAAACATGTCCACTGTCTTATGCCCTGTTGTTTCAGATATATCTACTGTCTCAATCCCTGTTGTTACAGACATGTAGCCTCTCTCATTCTCCATTGTCTCAGACCCGAACACGTTCTTATTCCCAGTTTTATCAGACATGTCCACTGTTTCAGTCCCTGTTGTCTCAGAAATATACAAAGTCTCAGTGCCTGTTGTCTCAGACATATCAACTGTATCAGTCCCTGTTGTCTCAGAAATTTCCAATGTCTCAGTACCTGTTGTCTCAGATATTTCCCCTCTCTCGGTCCCTGCTGTCTCATATGTGTCCAATGTCTCAGTCGCTGTCATCTCAGACAGGACTTGTCCACTGACGAAGGTATGTCAACTGTCTCAGTCTCTATTATCTCAGCCAGCTCCACTGTCTAGAACCCTGTTGTCTCAGACATGTCCAATGTCTCAGTCGCAGTTGTTTCACACATGTCAACTCTCTCATTCCCTGTTGTCTCAGACATATCGATTGTCTAAGACCCTGTTTTCTCACATATGTGTGTTGTGTCAGACATGTCCACTGTCTGAGACCCTGTTGTTTCAGAAATGTCACCTGTCTCATTCCCCGTCGTGTCAGACATGAACACGATCCTCATCGCAGTTGTATCAGACATGTCCACTGTCTCAGTCAATATTGTCGCAGACATGTCCACTGTATCATTCCTTGTTGTCTCAGACATGTCCACTGTCCCAGTCCCTGTTGTCTCAGATATATCCACAGTCTCAGTCCCTGCTGTTTCTGATATATCTACTGTCTCAGTCCCTGTTCTTTCAGAAATGTAGCCTGTCTCAGTAACCATTGTCTCAGACATGAACACGCTCTTAGTCGCAGTTGTATCAGACATGTCGACTATCTCAGTCCCTGTTGTCTCAAACTTTTCCACTGTCTCAGTCGCTGTTGTTTCAGACATTTCCACAGTGTTCATCCCTGTTGTCTCAGACATGTCCACTGTCTCAGTCCCTGTTGTCTCAGATATGTCCACTGTCTCAGACCTCGTGGTCTCAGACACGATCATGCCCTTATTCACAGTTGTTTCAGATATGTCCGATGTCTCAGTCCCTTATGTCTCAAAATTGTCCACTGTCTCAGTCCGTGCTGTTTCAGACGTATCCACTGTGTCAGTCTCTGTTATCTTATACATGTCCGCTGTCTTAGTCCCTGGTGTTTCAGACATGTAGCCTGTCTCAGTCCCCGTTGTCTCAGACATGAACACACACTTAGTCGCAGTTGTTTCAGACATGGTCTCAGTCTGTATCTGTTGTCTCACACATATTCGCTGTCTCGAACGCTGTTTTGTCAGACATGTCCTCTTTCTCAGTCCCTGTTGTCTCAGACATGTCCACTGTCTCAGACCCTGTTGTTTCACACATATCAAGCGTCTCAGTCCCTGTTGTCTCAGACCTGTCCATGGTCTCCGATCGTGTTGTCTAAGATATGTGTTTTGTCAGACATGTCCACTGTCCCAGTCCCTGTTGTTTCAGACATGTCCACTGTCTTATGCCCTGTTGTTTCAGATATATCTACTGTCTCAGTCCCTGTTGTTACAGATATGTAGCCTCTCTCAGTCGCCATTGTCTCACACCTGAACACGTTCTTATTTGCAGTTTTATCAGACATGTCCACTGTTTCAGTCCCTGTTGTCTCAGACGTATACAAAGTCTCAGTCCTGGTTGACCCAGACATATCCACTGTGTCAGTTCCTGTTGTCTCAGATATGTCCAATGTCTCAGTGCCTGTTGTCGCAGATATTTCCACTGTCTCAGTCCCTGTTTTCTCACATATGTCCACTTTCTCAGTTGCTGTCATCTCAGACAGGACTTTTCCACTAGGGCAGATATGCCAAATGTCTCAGTCTCTATTTTCTCAGACAGCTCGACTGTCAAAAACCCTGTTGTCTCAGACATGAACACTGTCTCAGTCACAGTTGCTTCACCCATGTCCACTGTCTCATTCCCTATTGTCTCAGACATATCGATTTTCTCAGACCCTGTTTTCTCAGATATGTGTGTTGTGTCAGACATGTCCACTGTCTCAGTCCCTGTTTTCTCAGACATGTCCACTGTATCAGTCCCTCTTGTCTCAGACACGTACACTATCCCAGTCCCTGTTGTCTCAGACATGTCCACGGTCTCATTCCCTGCTGTTTCTGAAATATCCACTGTCTCAGTCCCTGATGTTCGAAAATGTAGCCTCTCTCAGTCCCTGTTGTCTCAGACATGGACACACTGTTAGTCGAAGTTGTATTAGACATGTCCACTGTCTCAGTCCCTGTAGTCTCACACTTGTCTACAGTCTCAGTCCTTCTTGTTTAAGAGATATTCACTATGTCAGTCCCTGTTGTCTCAGTCAAATCCACTGTGTCAGTCCCTGTTTTTTCAGAAATGCTTCCTGTCTCACTCCATGTCATCTCAGACATGAACATGCTCTATGTCGCAGTTATATCAGACATGTCCACTGTCTCAGTCCCTGTTGTCTCACACATGTCCACTGTATCTTTCCTTGTTGTCTCAGACATGTCCACTCTCTCAGTCCCTGTTGTCTCAGACATATCCACAGTCTCAGTCCCTGCTGTTTCTCATATATGTACTGTCTCAGTCCCTGTCCTTTCATAAATGTTTCCTGTCTCAATCCCCATCACCTCAGACATGAATACGCTCCTAGTAGCAGTTGTCTCAGACTTCTCCACTGTCTCAGTCGCTGTTGTTTGAGACATATCCACTGTGTCACTCCTTGTTGTCTCAGACATGTCCACTGTCTCAGTCCCTCTTCTCTCAGATATGTCCACTGTCACAGTCCCCGTTGTCTCAGACATCAACACGTTCTTTGTCACAGTTGTTTCAGACATGTCTGATTTCTCAGTCCCTGTTGTCTCAGAATTTTCCACTGTCACAGTCCCTGTTTTTTCATACATATCTACTGTGTCAGTCCGTGTCATCTCAGACAGGTTCACTGGCTCAGTCCCTGTTGTTTCAGATATATCTACTGTCTCAGTCCCTGTTCTTTCAGAAACGTCACCTGTCTCCGTTCCCATTGTCTTAGACATGAACATGCTCTTAGACACATTTGTATTAGTCATGTCCAATGTCTCAGTCCCTGTTGTCTCAGAGTTGTACACTCTCTCAGTCGCTGTTGTTTCAGACATATCCACTGTGTCAGTCCCTGTTGTGTCAGCCATGTCCACTGTCTCAGTCCCTATTGTCTCAGATATGTGCACTGTCTCAGTCCCCGTTGTCTCAGACATGAACTCACTCTTATTCACAGTTGTTTCATACATATCTGATATCTCACTCCCTCTTGTCTCAGAAATGTCCACTGTCTCAGTCCCTGTTGTTTCATACATATCCACTGTGTCAGTCCCTGTGGTCTCAGCCTTGTCCACTCTCTCAGTCTCTATTGTCTCAGATATGTCCACTGTCTCAGTCGCTGTCATCACAGACAAGATTTATCCACTGTTGAAGATATGTCAACTGTCTCAGACATGAACACGCTATTTGTTGCAGTTGTTTCAGACATGTCTGATGTCTCAGTCCCTGTTGTCTCAGAATTGTCCACTGTCTCAGTCCCTGTTGTTTCATACATATCCACTGTGTCAGTCCCTGTGGTCTCAGACATGTCCACTGTCTCAATCCCTATTGTCTCAGATATGTCCACTGTCTCAGTCGCTGTCATCACAGACAGGATTTATCCACTGTTGAAAACATGTCAACTGTCTCAGTTGATATTGTCTCATACAGGTCCATAGTCTTGAGCCCTGTTGACTCAGGTGAGTCCACTGTCTCAGTCCCTGTTGTCTCACATATGTCCATTGTCTCAGTGCCTGTTGTCTCAGACATGTCCACTTTCTCAGTCCCTGTTGTCTCAGACATGTGCAAACTCTCAATCCCGGTTGTCTCAGATATGTCCAGTGTCTGAGTCAGTGTAGTCTTAGACATGTCCAATGTGTGATGCCCGGTTGTCTCAGACATGTCCAAGGTTTCAGTACCAGTTGTTTTAGATGTATCTACTGTCTCATTCCCTGTTGTTTCACACATGTAGCCTGTCTCAGTCCCCCTTGTCTCAGAGCTGAACACGATCTTAGTTGCAGTTGTATCACACATGTACAATGTCTCAATCCCTGTTATCTCAGACATGTTCACTATCTCCATGCCTGTTGTTTCAGATATATCTACAGACTCAGTCCCTGTTATTTCAGACATGTAGCCTGTCTCAGTCCCTGTTGTCTCAGACCTGAACATGCTCTTATTCACAGTTCTATCAGAAATGTTCACTGTCTCCGTTGTTTCAGACATGTCCTCTGTCTCAAATCTTGTTTTCTCAGGCATGTCCACTGTCTCAGTCCCTGTTGTCTCAGACGTGTCCACTGTCTAGTCCCTGTTGTCTCTGACATGTCCAATGTCTCAGTCCCTGTTGTCTCTGACATGACCACATACTCAGTCCCAATTGTTTCACACATGTCCATTGTCTCCATACCTGTTGTCTCAGACATGTCCATGGTCTCAGGCCCTGTCTTCACAGATATGTGTGGTGACTCCGACATGTCCACTGTCTCAGTCCCTGTTGTCTCAGACATGTCCACTGTCTCTGTACCTGTTTTCTCAAACATGTCCATGGTCTCAGTGCCTGTTGTCTTGGATATGTCAATTGTCTCAGACCCTGCTTTCTCATATATGTGTTTTGTATCAGACATGTCCACTGTCTCTGTCCGTGTTGTCTCAGATATGTCCACTGTCTCAGTCCCTGTTGTCTCTGACAAGACCACTGTCTCAGTGCCAGTTGTTTCACACATGTCCACTGTCTCCGTACCTGTTGTCTCAGACATGTCCATGGTCTCAGACCCTGTCTTCACAGATATGTGTGTTGTCTCAGACATGTCCACTGTCTCAGTCGCTGTTGTCTCAGACATGTCCACTGTCTCCGTACCTGTTGTCTCAGACATGTCCATGGTCTCATGACCTGTTATTTTAGGTATATAGCCTGTCTCATTCCCCATTGTCTCAGACCTGAACACGCTCTTAGTCGCAGTTGTATCAGACATGTCCACTGTCACAGTCTCTGTTGTCTCAGATATGTCTACTGTGTCATTACCTGTTGTTTCACACATGTTCAATTTCTCAGTGCCTGTTGTCTCAAACATGTACACTGGCTCAGTCCCTGCTGTCTCAGACATGTCCAAATTCTGAGTCCCATTTGTCACAGATATGTCCAGTGTCTGAGCCCCTGCAGTCTCACACATGTCAAATGTCTGATTCCCTGTTGTCACAGACATGTCCAAGGTCTCAGTACCTGTTTTCTCAGATATGTCCACTTTCTCAGTCCTGGTTGTCTCAGATGTGTCCACTGTCTCAGTCCCTGTTTTCTCAGTGAGGAAGAGGCTAGGGTCAGAGGACCTCAAGAAGTGACCACACCTTTATGACATCAGTCCAAAAAGGACTCAGAATCCTGGTTACCAGCAACTACAGGCCAGTTGCAACCTGAAACACCACACTTTTCTTGAAAGACTGGACTGATCAGGATGTTGCTTTGCTGCTTGCGGCCTTCTGGAGGCTCAGGCCGCAGAACACCCAGGAATCCTGTGTTTGGAATGTTCTAGAGACGCAGGGTGTGCCCTCTAGCCCATCATATCTGGCCATTTTCCACAGGGGCACACAATTGACACTTGTCAGGTCAAAGTAGAATGTTTGTAATCCCCCTGATATAACCAGTTCATCAGTGTGTGTGAGTGTGTGTGTGTGTGTTTGTGTGTGTGTGTGTGTGTATGTGAGTGCGAGTGTTGGAGAAAGTCAACATGTCCACTGTCTCAGTGCCAGTTGTCTCAGACATGTCCAAAGTCTGAGTCCCGGTTGTCTCAGATATATGCACTGTGTCAGTCCCTGTTGTCTCAGACTTGTCCACTGTCTCAGTACCTGTTGACTCAGATATGTCCATTGTCTCAGTCCTGGCTGTCTCAGATGTGTCAACAGTAGTAGTCCCTGTTGTTTCATATGTGTCCACTGTCTCAGTCGCTGTCATCTCAGACAGGACTTGTCCACTGGCGAAGATATTTCAACTCTCTAAGTCTCTATTGTCTCAGACAGCTCCACTGTCTAGAAAACTGTTGTCTCAGAGATGACCACTGTCTCAGTCACAGTTGTTTCACACATGTCCACTGTCTCATTCCCTGTTTTTTCAGATATGTCAATTGTCTAAGTCCCTGTTTTCTCAGATATGTGTGTTGTCTCACACATTTCCACTGTCTCAGTCCCTGTTGTCTCAGTGAAGAAGAGGATAGGGTCAGAGGACCCTAAGATGTGACCTCACATTTATGACATCAGTCCAAAAAGAACTCCAGAATCCTGGTTACCAGTAATTACAGGCATGTGGCAACCTGAAACACCTCACTTATCTTGAAAGACTGGACTAAGTAGGATGTTCCTTTGCTGCTTTCAGCTTTCTGGATGCTCAGGTCCCAGAAGATCCAGGAATACAGTGTGTGGAAACATCTGGAGACGCAGGTTGCGCCCTCTAGCCCATCATATATGGCCATTTTCCCTCGGGGACACACAAGTGACACTGGACAGTCCAATGTAGAAAGCTTGTGATCACCCTGATATACCCAGTTCATCAGTGTGTGTGTGTGTGTGTGTGTGTGTGTGCGTGTGTGTGTGTGTGTGTGTGAGTGTGTGTGCATGTATGTTTGAGTGTGTGTGTGTGAGAATGTCAGAATGTACAGTGACTCAGACATGACAACTGTCTCAGTCTCTGTTGTTTCAGATATGTCCACTGTCTCCAAACCTGTTGTCTCAGACGTGTCCACTGTCTCAGTACCTGTTGTCTCAGACATGTCCACTGTCTCAATCCCTGTTCTTTCAGATATATCTACTATCTCTGTCCCTCTTGTTTCAGACATGTCCCCTGTCTGCCTAAAGATTGTCATAGATGTGTCCACTTTCTAAGTCCCTGTTGTCTCAGACATGTCCACATTTTCAGTCCCTGTTTTCTATGACATGTCAACTGTCTCGGACCCTGTTGTCTCTGACATGACCACTGTCTCAGTCGCAATTGCTTCACACATGTCCACTGTCTCATTCCCTTTTTTTTCAGACATGTCCACTGTCTCAGTCCCTGTTGTCTCAGACATGTCCACTGTATCAGACTCTGTTTTCTCAGACATGTCCCCTGTCTCAGTCATTATTGTCTCAGGAATGTCCACAGTCTCAGTCCCTGTTGTATCAGATATATCTACTGTCTCAGTACCAGTTGTTTCAGAAAAGTCACGGATCTCAGTCACCATTGTCTCAGACATGAAAACGCTCTTAGTGGCAGTTCTCTCAGACATGTCCACTCTTGAAGTCCCTGTTGTCTCAGATGTGTCCACTGTCTCAGTCGCTGTCATCTCAGGCAGGGCTTGTCCACTGGCGAAGATATGTCAACTGTCTCAGTCTCTATTGTCTCAGACTGGTCCACTGAATCGAACCGTGTTGATTCAGACGTGTCCACTGTCTCAGTGTCTGTTGTCTTAGACATGTCCTCTGTCTCAAGCCCTGTTTTCTCTGACGTGTCCACTGTCTCAGTCTCTGTTCTCTCAGACATGTCCACTGTCTCAGTCCCTGTTGTTGCAGATATATCTACTGTCTCTGTCCCTGTGGTTTCATACATGTCCACTGACTGCCTCCAGTTTGTCCTAGATGTGTCCACGTTCTAAGTCCCTGTTGTCCCAGGTGATGTCCACATTCTCAGTCCCTGTTGTCTCTAACATGTCAATTGTCTTAGTCCCTGTTTTTTCTGATATGACCACTATCTCAGTCAAAGTTGCTTCACACATCTCCACTCTCTCAGTCCCTGTTGTCTCGGACATGTCGATGGTCTCAGACCCTGCTTTATCAGATATGTACGTTTTCTCAGACATGTCCACTGTCTCAGTCCCTGATGTCTCCGTCATGTCCAATGTCTCACTCCCTGTTGTCTCTGACATGACCACTGTCTCAGTCCCAGTGGTTTCACACATGTCCACTGTCTCCATACCTGTTGTCTCAGACATGTCCATGGTCTCAGACCCTGTTCACAGATATGTGTGTTGTCTCAGACATGTCCACTGTCTCAGTCCCTGTTGTTTCAGACATGTCCAGTGTCTCAGTCCCTGTTGACTCAGACATGTCCACTGTCTCAGTTCCTTTTGTCTCAGATATATCCACTATCTCAGTCCCTGTTGTTTCAGATATATCTATTGTCTCAGTCCCTGTTGTATCAGACATGTAGCCTGTCTCAATCCCTGTTGTCTCAGACCTGAACACGCTCTTAGTCGCAGTATTATCAGACATGTCCCCTGTCTCATTCCCTGTTGTTTCAGTCCTGTCCACTGTCTCATTCCCTTTTGTTTCACACATGTTCAATTTTTCAGTGTCTGTTGTCTGAGACATGTACACTGGCTAAATCCCTGTTCTCTCAGACATGTCCAAAGTCTCAGGCCCGATTGACCCAGATAATTCCTGTGTCTGAGTCCCTGCAGTCTCAGACATGTCAAATATCTGATTCCCTGTTGTCACAGACATGTCCAAAGTCTCATTACTTGTTTTCTCAGATATGTCCACTGTCTCAGTCCTGGTTGTCTCAGATGTGTCCACTGTCTCAGTCCCTGTTTTCTCAGTGAGGAAGAGGCTAGGGTCAGAGGACCCCAGGAAGTGACATCACCTTTATGACATCAGTCCAAAGAGAAATCAGAATCCTTGTTACCAGCAACTACAGGCCAGTGGCAACCTGAAACACCTCACTTGTCTTGAAAGACTGGACTGAGCAGGATGTTGCTTTGCTGCTTGCGGCCTTCTGGAGGTTCAGGCCCCAGAAGACCCAGGAATCCAGTGTTTAGAAACTTTTGTAGACAAAAGGTGTGCCCTCTAGCCCATCATATCTGGCCATTTCCCCACAGGGACACACAAGTGACACTGGTCAGGACAAAGTAGAATGTTTGTGATCCCCCTGATATACCCAGTTCTTTAGTGTGTGTGTGTGTGTGTGTTTGTTTGTGTGTGTGTGTGTGTGTGTGTGTGTGTGTGTGTGAATGTGGGAGAAAGTCAACATGTCAACTGTCTCAGTGCCTGTTGTCTCAGACATGTCCACTGTCTCAGTCCCTGTTCTCTCAAACATGTCCAAAGTCTCAGTCCTGGTTTTCTCAGATATGTCCACTGTCTGAGTCCCTGAAGTCTCAGACAGTTCCAATGGCTGATTCCCTTTTGTCTCAGACATGTCCAAGTTCTCAGTCCCTGTTGTTTCAGATATAACTACTGTCTCAGTCCCTGTTGTTTCAGACATGTAGCTTGTCTCAGTCCCCGTTGTCTCAGACCTGAACACTTTCTTAGTCACAGTTTTATCAGACATGTCCACTCTCTCAGTCCCTGTTGTGTCAGACATATCCAAAGTCCCAGTCCCGGTTGTCTCAGACATATCCACTGTGTCAGTCCCTGCTGTTTCAGAAATGTCCACTGTCTCAGTACCTGTTGACTCAGACATGTCCACTGTCTCAGTACCTGTTGTCTCAGATATGTCCACTGTCTCAGTCCCAGTTGTCTCAGATGTGGCCATGGTCCCAGTCCCTGTTTTCTCATATGTGTCCACTGTCTCATTTGCTGTCATCTCAGACAGGACTTGTCTACTGGCGAAGACATGTCAACTGTCTCAGTCTCTATTGTCTCAGATAGCTCCACTGTCTAGGACCCTCTTCTCTCAGACATGACCACTGTCTCAGTCGCATTTGTTTCACACATGTCCACTGTCTCATTCCCTGTTGTCTCAGACATGCCAACTATCTCAGACCCTGATTTCTCAGTTACGTGTGTTGTCTCACACATGTCCACTGTTTCAGTCCCTGTTATTTCAGACATGTCCACTCTCTCAGTCCCTGTTGTCTCAGACATATCCATGGTCTCATTTCCTGCTGTTTCTGATATATCTACTGTATCAGTCCCTGTTGTTTCTGAAACGTCACCTGTCTCAGTCCCTGTTGTCTCAGACATGAACACGCTCTTAGTCGCAGTTGTATCAGACATGTCCACTCTCTCAGTCCCCGTTGTCTCAGACATGAACACGCTCTTAGTCGCAGTTATATCAGACATGTCCACTCTCTCAGTCCTTGTTGTCTCAGACTTGTCCACTGTCTCATTCCCTGTTGTTTCAGACATATCCACTGTGTCATTCCTCGTTGTCTCAGACATGTGCACTCTCTCAGTCCCTGTTGTCTCAGATGTGACAACTGTCTCAATCCCTGTTGTCTCCAATGTGTCCACTGTCCCAGTCACTGTCATGACAGACAGCACTTGTCCACTGGCGAAGACATGTCAACTGTCTCTGTTGCTATTGTCTCAGACAGGTCCACTGAATCAAATGCTGATGACTCAGACGAGTCCCCTGTCTCATTGCCTGTTGTTTCATACATCTCCACTGTCTCAGTGCCTGTTGTCTCAGCCATGTCCACTGTCTCAGTCCCTGTTTTCTCAGACATATCCAAATTCTCAGTCCCTGTTGTCTCAGATATGTCAAGTGTCTGAGTCACTGAAGTCTCAGACATGTCCAATGTCTGAAGCCCTGTTGTTTCAGACATATCCAAGGTCTCAGTCCCTGTTGGTTCAGATATATCTACTGTCTCAGTCCCTGTTGTTTCAGACATGTAGCCTGTCTCAGTCCCCCTTGTCTCAGACCTGAACACGAACTCAGTTGCAGTTTTATCAGACATGTCAACTGTCTCAGTCCCTGTTGTTTCAGATATTTGCAAAGTCTCAGTCTCGTTTGTCTCAGACATATCCAATCTGTCAGTCCCTGTTGTCTAAGAAATGTTCACTGTCTCATTCCCTGTTGTCTCAGATATGTCCACTGTCTCAGTCCAGGTTGTCTCTGATGTGTCCACTGTCTCAGTCCCTGTTGGCTCAGATGTGTCCAATTTCTCAGTCGCTGTCATCTCAGACAAGACTTGTCCACTTGTGAAGTCATGTCAACTGTCTCAGTCTCTATTGTTTCCGACATGTACAATGTCTAGAACTCTGTTGTCTCAGACATGACCACTGTCTCAGTCGCAGTTTTTTCACACATATCCACTGTCGCAGTCCCTATTTTCTCACACATGTCCACTGTATCAGTATCTGTTTTCTCAAACATGTCCACTGTCTCAGTAATTATTGTCTCAGACACGTCCACAGTCTCAGTCGCTTTTTTTATCAGATATATCTACTGTCTCAGTCCCTGTTATTTCAGAAATGTCGCCTGTCTCAATCACCGTTGTCTCAGACATAAATACACTCTTAGTGGTAGTTTTCTCAGACATGTCCACTGTCACAGTCCCTGTTGTCTCAGATGTGTCCATTGTCTCAGTCCTGGTTGCCTCATATGTGTCCAATGTCTCAGTCCCTGTTGTCTCATATATGTCCACTGTCTCAGTCACTGTCATCTCAGACAGGGCTTGTCCACTGGCGAAGACATGTCAACTGTCTCAGTCTCTATTTTCTAAGACTGGTCCACTGTATCAAACCGTGATGACTCATACATGTCCACTGTCTCAGTCTCTGTTGTCTCAGACATGTCCACTGTCTCAGTCCCTGTTGGCTCAGACATGTCCACTGTCTCAGACCCTGTTGTTTCACACATATCCACTGTCTCAGTCCCTGTTGTCTCAGATATGTCCATGATCTCAGACCCTGTTGTCTAAGATACCTGTGTTTTGTCAGATATGTCAACTGTCCCAGTCCCTGTTGATTAAGACATGTCCACAGTCTTAGTCTCTGTTGTCTCAGACATATCCACTGTCTCACTCCCTGTTGTTGCAGTGAGGATGAGCCTGGGTCAGAGGGCCCCTGGATGTGACCTCACCTTTACGACATCAGTCCCAAAAGAACTCAGAATCCTGGTTACCTGCAACTACATGCCTGGGGAAACCTGAAACACCTCACTTGTCTTGAGAGACTGGACTGAATAGGATGTTGCTTTGTTGCTTTCAGCTTTCTGGAGGCTCAGGCCCCAGAAGACCCAGGAATCCAGTGTTTGGAAACATCTGGAGACACAGGGTGCACACTCTAGCCCATCATATCTGGCCATTATCCCACGGGGACACACAAGTGACACTGGACAGTCCAAAGTAGAAAGTTTGTGATCCCGCTGATATACCCAGTTCATCAGTGTGTGTGTGTGTGTGTGTGTGTGTGTGTGTGTGTGAAATTCAACATGTCCACTGTCTCAGAAATGTCAACTGTCTCAGTCTCTGTTGTCTCTGACATGTCCACTGTCTCGACCCCTGTTGACTCAGACGTGTCCACTGTCTCAGTCCCTTTTGTCTCAGACATGTCCACTGTCTCAGTCCCTGTTTTTTCAGATATATCTACTGTCTTTACCCCTGTTGTTTCAGTCATGTCCCCTGTCTGCCTCCAGATTTTCTTAGACATGTCCACACTCTAAGTCCCTGTTGTCTCAGACATGTCGACATTCTCAGTCCTTGTTGTCTCTGACATTTCCACTGTCTCACTCCCTGTTGTCTCTGACATGACTACTGTCTCAGTCGCAGTTGCTTCACACATGTCCACTCTCCCAGTCCCTGTTTTCTCTGACATATCCATGGTATCAGACCCTGCTTTCTCAGATATGTGTGTTGTCTCAGACATGTACACTGTCTCAATCCTCGTTGTCTCCGACATGTACACTGTCTCTGTCCCTTTTGTCTCCGACATGACCACTGTCTCAGTCCCAGTTGTTTCACACATGTCCATTGTCAACGTACCTGTTGTCTCAGAAATGTCCATGTTCTCAGACCCTGTTTTCACAGATATGTGTGTTGTCTCAGACATGTCCATTGTCTCAGTCCCTGTTGTTTCAGACATGTTCACAGTCTCAGTCCCTGTTGACTCACACATGTCTACTGTCTCAGTCCCTGTTTACTCAGTCATGTCCACTGTCTCATTCCCTGTTGTTTCAGAAATGTAGCTTGTCACATTCCCCATTGTCTCAGAACTGAACACGCTCTTAGTCACAGTTGTATCAGACATGTCCACTGTCTCAGTCCCTGTTGTTTCAGACATGTCCACTGTCTCTTCCCTGTTGTCTCACACATGTCCACTGTCTCAGTCCCTGTTGTTTCAGACATATCCAGTGTGTATGTGCCTGTGGTCTCAGACATGTCCACTGTCTCTGTCCCTGATGTCTCAGATATGTCCACTGTCTCAGTCCTGGTTGTCTCAGATGTGTCCCCTCTCTCAGTTCCTGTTGTCTCAGATGTGTCCACTGTCCCAGTCGCTGTCATCTCAGACAGGACTTATCCACTGACTAAGACATATCAACTGTCTCAGAGTCTATTGTCTGAGATAGGTCCACTGTCTTGAATCCTGTTGACTCAGACTTCTCCACTGTCTCAGTCCCTGTTGTCTCAGATATGTTCATTGTCTCACTCCCTATTGTTTCACACTTATCCACTGTGTCAGTGCCTGTTGTCCTGGATATGTATAAGGTTTCAGTGTGTGTTGTCTCAGACATGTCCATGGTGTCAAACCCTTTTGACTCAGACGTGTCAACTGTCTCAGTCCCTTTTGTCTCAGACATGTCCACTGTCTAATTACCAGTTGTTTCACACTTGTCCACTTTCTCAGTCCCTGTTGTCGCAGCCATATCCCCTGTCTCAGTCCCTGTTGTCTCAGACATGTCCAATGTTTAAATCCCTGTTTTCTCAGACATGTCCACTATGTCAATCCCTATTACCTCAGACATGTACAAGGTCACGGTTCTCGTTTTCTCAAACATTTCCACTCTGTCACTCCCTGTTTTCTCAGACATGGCCACGGTCTCAGTACCTGTTGTATCAGACATGTCCACTGTCTCAGTCCCTGTTTTCTCAGGCATTTCCAATGTCTCAGTGCCTGTTATCTCAGACATTTCCTAAGTCTCAGTCCCGGTTTTCTCATATATGTCCAGTGTCTGAGTCCCTGCATTCTCAGACATTTCCTATGTCTGATTCCCTGTTGTCTCAGATATGTCCAAGGTCTCATTCTCTGTTGTCTCAGACATGTCCACTCTCTAAGTCCTTGTTTTCTCAGACATGTCCCCTGTCACAGTCCTTATTGTCTCAGACATGACCACTGTCTCAGTCCCAGTTGTTTCACACATGTCCACTTTCTCAGTCCCTGTTTTCTCAGACATGTCCATGGTCTCAGACCCTGTTGTCTCAAATATGTGTGTTGTCTCAGACATGTGCACTGCCTCGGTCCTTGTTGTTTTAGGCATGGCCACTGTCTCAGTCCCTGTTGTGTCAGACATATCCATTGTCTCAGTCACTGTCAGTTCAGATATATCTACTGTCTCAGTCCCTGTTGTTTCAGACATGTCACCTGTCTCTGTCCCTGTTGTTTCAGACATGAACATGCTCTTAGTCACAGTTGTATCAGACATATCCACTGTCGCAGTCCCTGTTGTCTCAGACATGTCCACTCTCTCAGTCCCTGTTTTCTCAGATATGTGAACTTCTCAGTCCTGGTTGTGTCAGATGTGTCCACTGTCTCACTCCCTATTGTCTCAGATGTGTCCACTGTCTCAGTTGCTGTCATCACAGAAAGGACTTGTCCACTGGTGAAGACATGTCAACTGTCTCAGTCGCTATTGTCTCAGACAGGTCCACTGTCTCGAACCCTGTTGACTCAGATGAGTACACAGTCTCAGCCCCTGTTGTCTCAGACATGTCAACGTCTCATCCCTATTGTTTCACACATGTCCATTGTCTCAGTTCCTGCTGTCTCAGACATATCCACTGTAGCAGTCCCTGTTGTCTCAGACATGTCCACTGTCTCATCCCCTGTTGTTTCACACATGTTCATTGTCTCAGTGCTGCTGTCTCAGACATGTCCACTGTCGCAGTCCCTGTTGTTACAGATATATCTACTGTCTCAGTCCCTGTTGTTTCAGAAATTTCGCCTGTCTCAGGCCCCGTTATCTCAGAGATGAACACATTCTTAGTCTCAGTTGTCTCAGACATGTTCACTGTCTCAGTACCTGTTGTCTCTGATATGTCCACTGTCTCATTCCTGGTTGTCTCCGATGTGTCAACTGTCTCAGTGCCTGTTGTATCAGATGTGTCCACTGTCTCAGGCCCTGTCATCTCAGACAGGAATTGTCCACTGGTGAAGAGATTTCAACTGCTTCGGTCTCTATTGTCTCAGACTGGTCTACTGCCTCGAACCATCTTGACACAGTTGTGTCCACTGTCTCATTCCCTGTTGTTTCACACATGTTCACTGTCTCAGTCGCTGTTCTCTCAGACCTGTTCAAACTCTCAGTCCCAGATGTCCCAGATATGTCCAGTGTCTGATTTCCTGCAGTCTCAACATGTCCAAGATCTCAGTACCTGTTCTCTCAGATAAGTCCACTGTCTCAGTCCTGATTGTCCCAGATGTGTCCACTGTCTCAGTCCCTGTTGTCTCAGATGTGTCTACTGTCTCAGTCACTGTCATCTCAGACAGGACTTGTCCACTGGTGAAGACATGTCAACTGTCTCAGTTTCTTTTGTCTCACACAGGTCCACTGTCTCAGTCCCTGTTACGACAGACATGTACAAGTTCTCAGTTCCCATTATTTCAGACATGTCCACTGTGTCAGTGCCTGTTGTCTCAGACATGTCCATGGTCACAGTACCTGTTGTCTCAGACATGTCCACTGTCTCCGTCCCTGTTGTCTCAGGCATTTCTAATGTCTCAGTCCCTGTTGTCTCAGACATGTCCAAAGTCTCAGTCACGGTTATCTCAGATATGTCCAGTGTCTGAATCCCTGCAGTCTCAGACAATTCCAATGTCTGATTCCCTGTTATCTTAGATATGTCCAAGTTTTCAGTCCCTGTCGTCTCAGACATGTCCACTGTCTCAGTCCATGTTGTCTCAGATATGTCCACTGTCTCAGTCGCTGTCATTTCATACAGGACTTGGCCACTGGCTAGGCATATCAACTGTCTCAGCGTCCATTGTCTCAGGCAGGTAAACTGTTTCGAACCCTGTTGACTCAGACTTGTCCACTGTCTCAGTCCCTGTTGACTCAGATATTTCCATTGTCTCATTCCCTGTTTTTTTACACTAGTCCACTGTCTCAGTGTCTGTTGTCTTGCCATGTCCATGGTTTCAGTCCCTGTTGTCTCAGACATGTCCATGGTCTCAAACCCTGTTGACTTAGACCTGTCCACTGTCTCCGTCCATTTTGTCTCAGACATGTCTTCTGTCTCAGTCCCTGTTGTTTCACGTATATCCAATGTGTTTGTCCCTGTTTTCTCAAAAAAGTCCATTCTCTCAGTCCCTGTTGTTTCAGAAATTTTAACTCTCTCCGTCCCCATCGTCTCAGACATGAACATGCTCTTACTCACAGTTGTATGAGACATGTCCCCTGTCTCAGTCCCTGTTGTCTCAGACTTGTCCACTGTGTCAGTCCCTGTTGTTTCAGACATATCTACTGTGTCAATCCCTGTTGTCTCAGACATGTCCACTGTCTCAGTCCCTGTTGTCTCAGATATGTCCACTGTCTCAGTCCCCATTGTCTCAGACATGAACACGGTCTTAGTCCCAGTTGTACCAGACATATCCACTATCTCATTCCCTGTAGTCTCAGACTTGTCCACTGTCTCAGTCCCTGTTGTTTCAGACATATCCACTGTGTCATTCCCTGTTGTCTCAGACACGTGCACTCTCTCAGTCCCTGTTGTCTCAGATGTGTCCACTGTCTCAGTCCCTGTTGTCTCAGATGTGTCCATCGTCTCAGTCCCTGTTGTTTCAGACATGTCCACTGTCTCAGTCCCTGTTGTCTCAGATATGTCCACTGTCTCAGTCCCCATTGTCTCAGACCTGAACACGATCATAGTCGCAGTTGTGGCAGGCATGTTCACTCACTCAGTCTCTGTTATCTCAAACATGTCCAAAGTCTCAGTCCCAGTTGTCTCAGACATATCCACTGTGTCAGTCCCTGTTTTCTCTGTTAGGAAGAGGCTAGGGTCAGAGGACCCCAGTAAGTGACCTCACGTTTATGACATCAGAATCCTGGTTACCAGCAACTACAGGACAGTGGCAACCTGAAACACGTCACTTGTCTTGAAAGACTGGACTGAGCAGGATGTTGCTTATCTGATTTTGGCCTAGTGGAGGCTCAGGCCCCAGAATAACAAGGAATTCCGTGTTTGGAAACTTCTGAAGACTCAGGGTGCGCCCTCTAGCCCATCATATGTGTCCATTCTCCAACGGGGACACACAAGTGACACTGGTCACTCGATAGTAGAAAGTTTGTGATCCCCTGTTATACCCAGTTCATCAGTGTGTGTGTGTGTGTGTGTGTGTGTGTGTGTGTGTGTGTGTGTAAGTCAACATGTCCACTGTTTCAGATATGTCCACTCTCTCAGTCCTGGTTATCTCAGATGTGTCGACTGTCTCAGTCGCTGTCATCTCAGACAGGCCTTGTGCACTGGAGAAGACATGTAAACTCTCTCAGTCTCTTTGTCTCAGACAGGTCCACTGTATAGAACCCTGTTGACTCAGACATGTCCACTGTCTCAGTCCCTCTTGTCTCAGACACATCCACTGTCTCAGTCAGTTTTGTCTCTGACATGCCCACTGTCTCAGTCCCTGTTATCTCAGACATGTACAAGGCCTAGTTCGCATTGTCTCAGACATGTCCAATGTGTCAGTGCCTGTTGTCTCAGATGTGTCCAGTGTCTGATTCTCTGCAGTCTCAGACAGGTCCAATGTCTGGTTCCATGTTGTCTCAGACATATCCAAGTTCTCCCTACCTGTTGTCTCAGACATGTCCACTGTCTCAGTCCCTGTTGTCTCAGATTGTAAACTGTCTCACTCCTGGTTGTGTCAGATGTATCGACTGTCTCAGTCGCTGTCCACTGGCTAAGTCATATCAACTGTCTCAGCATCTATTGTCTCAGACAGGTCCACTGTCTAGAACCCTGCTGACTCAGACCTGTCCACTGTCTCAGTCCCTGTTTTCTCGGACATGTCCAAAGTCTCAGTCCCGGTTGTCTCAGACATATCCACTGTGTCCATCCCTGTTGTCTCAGTGAGAAAGAGGCTGGGGTCAGAGGACCCCAGGAAGTGAACTCACCTTTATGACATCAGTCCAAAATGAATTGAGAATCTTGGTTACCAGCAACTACAGGCCAGTGGCAAACTGAAACACCTCACTTGTCTTGAAAGACTGGACTGAGCAGGATGTTGCTTAGCTGATTGCGCCCTTCTGGAGGCTCAGGCCCCCGAAGACCCAGGAATCCAGTGTTTGGAAACTTCTGAAGATGCAGGGTGCGCCGTCTAGCCCATCATATCTGGCCATTCTACAATGCGGACACACAAGTGACACTTGTCAGTCGAAATTAGAGTTTTTGATCCCCCTGATATACCCAGTTCATCAGTGTGTGTGTGTTTCAGTGTGTGTTTGTGAGAAAGTCAACATGTCTACAGTCTCAGACACATCAACAGTCTCAGTCTCTCTTTTCTCAGACATGTCCATTGTCTCAAACCCTATTGTCTCAGAATTGTTCACTACCTCAGTCCCTGTTGTCTCAGACATGTTCACTGTCTCAGTCCCTGTTGTTTCACACATGCCCACTGTCTCTGTCCCTGTTGTCTCAGTAATGTCCATGGTCTCAGAACCTGTTGTCTCAGATATGTGTGTTGTCTCAGACATGTCCACTGTCTCAGTCCCTGTTGTCTGAGACGTGTCCACTGTCTCAGTTCCTGTTGTCTCAGACATGTCCAAAGTCTCATTCCCTGTTGTTTCACACATGTCCTCTGTCGCAGTGCCTATTGTCTCAGACATGTCTACTGTCTCAGTCCCTGTTCTCTCAACTTATCCAAAGTCTCAGTGTGGGTTGTCTCAGATATGTCCAGTGTCTGATTCCCTGCAGTCTCAGACAGGTCCAATGTCTGATTCCCTTTTGTCTCAGACATAACCAAGGTCTCAGTACCTGTTGTCTCAGACATGTCCACTGTCTCAATCTCTGATTCAGATATATCTACAGTCTCAGTCCCTGTTATTCCAGACATGTCCACTGTCTCAGTCCCTGTTGTCTCTGAAGTGTCCACTGTCTCAGTCCCTGTTGTCTCAGAAATGTCCACTGTCTCAGTCCTGGTTTTATCAGAGGTGTCCTCTGTTTCAGTCCCTGTTGTCTCAGATGTGTCCACTGTCCACTGTCTCAGTCATTGTTATCTCAGACAGGACTTGTCCACTGCCAAAGACATGTCAACTGTCTCAGTATCTGTTGTCTCATACTGGTCCACTGTCTCAAACCATGTTGACAGAGAATTTCCAATGTCTCAATCCCCGTTTTCTCACAGATGAAAACGTTCTTGGCCACAGTTGTATCAGATATGTCCACTGTCTCAGTACCTTTTTTTTTTTTTTATTTAATTTTTTATTGAGGTTGGCATTTTATACCTTCATTTTTCCAATTCAGCTCAGGCATTATTTCCCTTTGCGCTTCCCCCCCACTGGCCCCACCCCTCCCAAGATATGTCTTCTGCCATACAGCTGTCTGCATCTTTAGGTTTTTTTTTTTTTTTCATTTTTGTTAGCTATAAGTGATAATCCATGAGTATAAGCATCCTTCGTGAAAACCAATCTATAGACTGTTTGCCCAAAACCCCACAGTCCCCCCATTCAGTGGAGGTTGACATGTTGTTTGTTCAATCCAAGTTGATCAAATGAGTGTCCGAACTACATCGCTTTGTAGTTTCACCGTTCAGACGCCCAATCGCGCCTTTACATTCTACACGCCCTCTTCGCAGATGTTGTTCCCAGCTAGAAAAGGGCACAGGTGGTGAGAAGTCACAAACTGTCTCTCTTCTGGAGCTTGTTGGGACTTGGATTCTGGTCAATTCGGCTGTTTCCTTCATGGGCTGACGTTTTTGTTCAGGAGTAACCTTACGATCCTACTTTTAATGCAGCACAATGCAATTAGAATATATAGGTATTTAACCAGTACTAATATGTTATGGTAGGTTCTTAGTGTTGCATAAGACAGCATATTGTTTGATGGTATGTGTAATTCATGAATTACTATTTTAACCCACCTGATAAATATAACAGGGGTCTTACTGTGGCTTATGAACATTCTCCAACCTGTAGAGGATGTAGGCTTGTGGCATCGCGCATGGGTTATTCCTCCAAGGAGGAGCCAACAGCCAATTAGATTTGGGAGTATACAGGCACATGGCTGCCTCTGCCTAGCACAGTATTTCAGGCAAGGTGAGTGTTCAGCTGGCTGCTAGATTGTGAGTCTCTTGCTTGACTCAGGGAGACCGTTTTGCTTTATTGGTTTAGTCCTTTGGTAACCCCTCTCTGGATTCCAGAGGCCACTCTGTAGCCTTGCATGTGGGGTCTCAATACATCCCTCCCCATGTTAATCGTCAGGTCTTCAGCAGAGGAGGGTCTTCATCGCCTCTCCTTCCTGCATGTATCCAACTTAGGGGACAAGGAGCCGCTTACCTTTTGTGGGGCATTGGATCCCCTGGCCAACATTCCCTCTGGTAGAACCAATCCATTGCTGATGTCCGCGCTCCTTGCATTAATATCCTTTGCCTAAGTGCATAGCCAAGGACTTTCTTATATATTTTGGTTCTAAAGAGTCTTTCATCCTTTACAGTTTTATGGTCTATTCGTCAAATTTAAAGAAGGAATACTATTTTTACTGGTTTATAAGAGATTACTTCTATCATAGTTGTCTCCAATTTACAGTTGAGGAAATGACTTCATCATCGTCATATTTCTCTTGTTCTCTGGGGGGGAGGCAAGAAAGTCATATCAAAACCTTTGTTGCACCTAGAAGGTATAAGTTTCATTAGGACTCATTATAGATAGTTGTTACATGTAGGATCCACAGAAGGGTTCGATGTTTATGGCAATCTGAGGCTTTTCTTCCTTTCAGTGTTCAGACGGGTCAACCTTTCAGTTGCCACTTTTTGGTACATCCTACTCAATGCAAAGCTGTATCTTTTCTTTCTCAGACTTATCCAAAGTCTCAGTCCGGGTTGTCTCAAATATGTCCAGTGTCTGATTCCCTGCAGTCTCAGACAGGTCCAAAGTCTGATTCCCTGTTGTCTCAGAAATCTCCAAGGTCTCAGTACCTGTTGTCTCAGACATGGCCACTGTCTCAGTGTCTGTTGTTTCAGATATATTTACAGACTCATTCCCTGTTATTTCAGACATGTCATCTGTCTGTGTCCCCATTGTCTTAGATGTGTTCACGCTCAAAGTCTGTATTGTCTTAGACATGTCCACTGTCTCAGTGCCTGTTGTCTAGGTCGTGTCCACTGTCTCAGTCCCTGTTGTTTCAGATATATCTACTGTCTCAGTCCCTGTTATTTCAGAAATGTCGCCTGTCTCATTCCCCGTTTTCTTAGACATGAACACACTCTTAGTCGCTGTTGTCTCAGACATGACCACTGTCTCAGTTCGTGTTGTCTCAGATATGTCCACTGTCTCAGTCCTGGTTTTCTCAGATGTGTCCAATGTCACAGTCCCTGTTGTCTCAAATGTGTCCCCTGTCTCACTCCCTGTTGCCTCAGATGTGTCCACTGTCTCAGTCTCTGTCATCTCATGCAGGACTTGTCCATTGGCGAAGACATGTCAGCTATCTCAGTCTCTATTGTCTCAGGTTGGTCCACTTTCTCAAAGTGTGTTGACACAGACATGTCCACTGTCTCAGTCCTCATTGTCTCAGACATGAACATGCTCTTAGTCACAGTTGTAACAGACATGTCCACTGTCTCAGTCCCTGTTGTTTCAGACATATCCACTGTGTCAGTCCTTGTTGTCTCAGACTTGTCCACTGTCTCAGTCATGGTTGTTTCAGATGTGTCCACTCTCTCTGTCCCAGTTGTCTCAGATATGTCCACTGCCTCAGTTGCTGTCATCTCAGACAGGACTTGTCCACTGGCGAAGACATTAAAACTGTCTCAGTCTATATTGTCTCAGACTGGTCCACTGTCTCGAAATGTGTTGACACAGAAATGTCCTCTAATTCCCTGTTGTCTCAAACATGTCCACTGTCTCATTCCCTGTTGTTTCACACATGTTCACTGTCTCGGTGCCTGTTGTCTTAGACATTTCCACTGTCTCAGACCCTGTTGTTTCAGCCATGTCCCCTTCTCAGTCCCTGTTGTCTCAGACATGCCCACTGTCTCAGTCTCTTTTATCTCAGACAAGTACAAGGTCTCAGTTCGTGTTGTCTCAGACATGTCCATTGTGTCAGTGCCTGTTGTCTCAGACATGTCCACGGTCTCAGTACCTGTTGTCTCAGACATGTCCACTGTCTCAGTCACTGTTGTCTCAGGCATTTCCAATGTCTCAGTTAAGTTGGTGACATTTTGTCCTGTTGGAACAAACAAATCTTTTCCCATAGTTAGTTTTAAGATTTGAATTGCAAGGTTTTTGACTAGAAGGTTTCATGTCTGTCTGTACCGCCCCCCCCCCTTTTTTTTAACCCATGAGTCTCCAGAAGACAGTTGTATTATACATAACTATAGGGTGGAATCAAGGCACCCGTGTCGTGCAATGCTGCGGAGGTCAGAAGAGGGTGTCAGCTTCCCCTGGAACTGGAGTTCTCCTGGAATTGGAGTTTCAGACAGCTCTCAGCTGCCATGTGGGTGCTGGGGATCGAACCCATGTCCTCTGTAAGAGTGGTCGGCACTCTTAACCACTAGGCCATCTCTCCAGCCCTCATTCCCTGTTCTTTTACACATTTCCACTGTATCAGTCCCTGATTTTCAGAAAAAGTCCACTATCTGAATCCCTGTTGTCTCATACAAGACATGTCCACTGTCTCATTCCCTGTTGTCTCAGACATGTCCACTGTCTGAGTCCCCGTTATCTCTGATGTGTCAAATGTCATTACCTCTTTGCTCAGACATGTCCACAGACTTAGTCCCTGTTGTCTCAGACATGTCCAATGTCTCAGTTCCTGTTTTTTTAGACATGTCCACTGTCAAAGTCCCTTCTGTGTCAGACATATCCATTGTCTCAGTCCCTGTTGATTCAGCTCTATCTACTGTCTCAGTCCCTGTTGCTTCAGACATGTCACCTGTCTCAGTCCCCATTGTCTCAAACATGAACACGCTCTTAGTTCCATTTGTATCCGACATGTTCACAGTCTCAGTCCCTGTTATCTCCGACATGTACAAGGTCTCAGTTCTCGTTGTCTCAGACATATCCAATATGTCAGTCCCTGTTGTCTCAGACACGTCCTCGAACTCAGTACCTGTAGTCTCATATGTGTCCACTGTCTCAGTCCCTGTTGTCTCAGACATATCCAATGTATCAGTCCCTGTTGTCTCAGACATGTCCCCTTTCTCAGTACCCGTTGTGTAAGGCATGTCCACAGTCTCAGTCCCTGTTGTTTCAGATATATAAACTGTCTCAGTCCCTTTTGTTTCTGAAATGTCTCCTGTCTCATTCCCCGTTGTCTCAGACATAAACACCCTCTTAGTCACTACTGTCTCAGTCCGTGTTGTCTCAGATATGTCCACTGTCTCAGTCCGTGTTGTCTCAGATATGTCCACTGTCTCAGTCCTGGTTTTCTCAGATGTGTCCAATGTCACAGTCCGTGTTGTCTCAAATGTGTCCACTGTCTCAGTCCCTGTGGTATCAGATGTGTCCACTGTCTCAGTCACTGTCATCTCAGGCATGACTTGTCCATTGGCGAAGACATGTCAACTATCTCAGTCTCTATTGTCTCAGGCTGGTCCAAATTCTCAAACCGTGTTGACACAGACGTGTCCACTGACTCAGTTCCCGATGTCTCAGACATGAAGATGCTCTTAGTCACACTTGTATCAGACATGTCCACTCTCTCAGTCCCTGTTGTTTCAGACATATCCACTGTGTCAGTCCCTGTTGTATCAGACATGTCCACTGTCTCAGTCACTGTTGTTTCAGGCATTTCCAATGTCTCACTCCCTGTTGTCACAGTCATGTCCAAGGTCTCAGTCCCTATTGTCTCAGATATATCCAGTGTCTGAGTCCCTGCAGTCTCAGACATTTCCAATATCTGATTCCCTGTCATCATGGACATGTGCATGGTCTCAGTACCTCTTGTCTCAGATATGTCCACTGTTTCAGTCTCTGTTGCCTCAGATGTGTCCACTGTCTCAGTCACTGTCATCTCAGACAGGACTTGTCCACTGGCTAAGACATATCACCCGACTCAGCATCTATTGTCTCAGGCAGGTCCACTGTCTCGAATCCTGTTGAATCAGACCTGTCCACTGTCTCAGTCCCTGTTGTCTCAGACATGTCCACAGACTCATTCCCTGTTCTGTTACACATTTCCTTTGTATCAGTCCCTTATTTTTCAGAACATATCCACTGTCTGAATCACTGTTGTCTCATACAAGACATGTCCACTCTCTTACTCCCTGTTGTCTCTGACATGTCCCCGTTATCTCTGATATGTCAAATATCATTACCTCATTGCTCAGACATGTACATAGACTTAGTCACTGTAGTCTCAGACATGTCCAAAGTCTCAGTCCCTGGTTTTTCAAACATGTCCACTGTCTCAGTCCCTGCTGTGTCAGACATGTACATTGTCTCAGTCCCTGTTGTTTCAGCTATATCTAATGTCTCAGTCCCTGTTGTTTCAGACATGTCACCTGTCTCAGTCCCTGTTGTCTTAGATATGAAAACTCTCTTATTCGCATTTGTATCAGACATGTCCACAGTCTCAGTCTCTGTTATCTCAGACATGTACAAGGTCTCAGTTCCCGTTGTCTCAGAAATATCCAATATGTCAGTCCCTGTTGTCTCAGACATGTCCACGATCTCAGTACCTATCGTCTCATATCTGTCCACTGTCTCAGTCCCTGTTGTCTCAGACATGTCCTCTTTCTCAGTACCCGTTGTGTAAGACATGTCCACAGTCTCAGTCCCTGGTGTTTCAGATATATAAACTGTCAGTCCCCATTGTCTCAGACATGAACATGCTCTTAGTCTCAGTTGTGTCAGACATGTCCAGTGTGTTAGTCCCTGCAGGCTCAGACATGTCAAATGAAGGAGTCCCTGTTGTCTCAGACATGTCCATATCACAGTATGTGTTATCTCTGATATGTCCACTCTCTCAGTCATAGTTGTCTCAGATGTGTCAACTGTCTCAGTCACTGTCATCTCAGACAGTACTTGTCCACGGGTGAGGACATGTCACATGTCTCAGTCTCTATTGGCTCAGAGAGGTCCACTGTCTAGAAGCCTGTTGACTCACACCTGTCCACTGTCACATTCCCTGTTGTTTCTCACATGTTCACTGTCTCAGTGCCTGTTGTCTCAGACACGTATACTGTCTCAATCCCTGTTGTCTCGGACATGTCCACTGTCTCAGTCACTGTTGACTCAGACTCGACCACTGTCTCCATCCCAGTTGATTCACATATGTCCACTGTCTCAGTCCCTGTTGGCTCAGACATGTCCATGCTCTCAGACCCTGTTTTCACAGATATGTGTGTTTTCTCAGAAATGTCCACTGTCTCAGTCCTTGCTGTTTCATACATGTCCACTGTCTCAGTCCCTGTTGTCTCAGACATGTCCACTGTCTCAGTCCTTGTTGGCTCAGACATATCCAATGTCTCACTGCCTGTTGTTTCAGGTATATGCATTGTCTCAGTCTGTCTTGTTTCAGACATGTAGGCTGTCTCATTCCCCGTTGTCCCAGACAAGAAAATGCTTAGTTGCAGTTGTATCATACATGGCCACTGTGTCAGTCCCTGTTGTCTCAGACAGGTCCAAAGTCTCAGTCTTAGTGTCTCTGACATATCCACTGTGTCAGTTCCTGTTGTCTCAGTGAGGAAGAGGCTATGGTCAGAGGACCCTGGAAGTGACCTCACCTTTATGAGAACTCAGAATCCTGGTTACCAGCAACTACATGCCAGTGGCAACATGAAACAACTCATATGTCTTGAAAGACTGGACTGAGCAGGATGGTGCTTAGCTGATTGCGCGCTTCTGCAGGCTCAGGCCCTGAAGACCCATGAATGCAGTGTTTGGAATCTTTTGAAGATGCAATGTGTGCCCTCTAGCACATCATATCTGGCCATTCTCGAACGGGGACACACAAGTGACACTGGTCAGTAGATAGTAGAAATTTTGTGATCTCCCTGATATACCCAGTTGATCTGTGTGAGTTTGTGTGTGTGTGAGTGTGTGTGTGTGTGTGTGTGTGTGTGTGTGTGTGTGAAAGTCAATATGTCCACTGTCTCAGATATGTCCACTATCTCAGTCCTGGTTGTCTCAGATGTGTCTACTGTCTCAGTCCCTGTGATCTCAGATATTAGACGTCTCAGTTGCTGTCAATCTCTTTTGTCTCACACAGGTCCACTGTTAGAACCCTGTTGACTCAGACGTGTCCACTATCTCAGTCCCTGTTGTCTCAAGCATATCCAATATCTCATTCCCTCCTGTCTGAAACATGTACAAGTTCTGAGTCCCTGTGGTCTCAGACATGTCCAATATCTCATTCCCTCCTGTCTGAAACATGTACAAGTTCTGAGTCCCTGTGGTCTCAGACATGTCCAATATCTCATTCCCTCCTGTCTGAAACATGTACAAGTTCTGAGTCCCTGTGGTCTCAGACATGTCCAATGTCTCAGTAGATGTTGTCTCAGACATGTCCACTGTCTAAGTACCTGTTGTCTCAGACATGTCCACTGTCTCAGTCCCTGTTGTCTCAGACATGTCCACTGTCTCAGTCCCTGTTCTCTCAGATATATCTACTGTCCCGTTTTGTTCAGACATGTCGCTTGTCACAGTCCCCATTGTCTCAGACACGAACACGCTCTTAGTCGCAGTTGTATCAGGCATGTCCACTGTCTCAGACCCTGTTGTCTCAGATATGTCCACTGACACAATCCCTGTTGTTTCAGACATATCCACTGTGTCAGGCCCTTTTGTCTCAGACATGTCCACTGTCTCATTCCCTGTTGTTTCACACTTGTCCACTGACCCAATCCCCATTGTCTCAGGCATGTGCCCTGTCTCAGTCCCTGTTGTTAGGAAGTGACCTCACCTTTATGACATCAGTCCAAAAAGAATTCAGAATCCTGGTTACCAGCAACTACAGGCCAGTGGCAAGATGAAGCACCTCACTTGTCTTGAAAGACTGGACTGAACAGGATGTTGCTTAGCAGCTGATTGCAGCTTTCTAGAGGCTCAGGCCTCAGAAGACCCCGGAATGCAGTGTTTGGAAACTTCTGAAGACAAAGGGTGCACCCTCTAGCCCATCATATCTGGCTATTCTCCAACATGGACACACAAGTGAAACTGGTCAGTCGATAGTAGAAAATTTGTGATCAACCTGATATACCCAGTTCATCAGTGTGTGTGTGTGTGTGTGTGTGTGTGTGTGTGTGTGTGTGTGTTTGGTTTTGAGAAAGTCAACATATAAACTGTCTCAGACATGTCAACTGTCTCAGTCTGTGTTTTCTCAGACATGTCCACTGTCTCAAACCCTGTTGTCTCAGACATGTCCACGGTCTCAGTCCCTGTTGTCTCAGACGTGTCCACTGTCTCAGTCCCTGTGGTCTCAGACATGTTCATGGTCTCATTCCCTGCTGTTCCTAATATATCTACTGTCTCAGTCCCTGTTGCTTCAGAAATGTTGCCTGTCTCATTCCCCATTGTCTCAACCATGAACACACTCTTAATTGCTGTTGTCTCAGACATGTCCACTGTCTCAGTCCATGTTGTCTCAGATATGTCCACTGTCTCAGTCCTGGTTTTCTCAGATGTGTCCACTGTCACAGTCCCTGTTGTCTCAGGTGTGTCCACTGTCTCATTCCCTGTTGTCTCAGATGTGCCCACTGTCTCAGTCACTGTCATCTCAGACAGGACCTGTCCATTGGTTAAGACATGTCAACTGTCTCAGTCTCTATTGTCTCAGACTAGTCCACTGACTCGAACCGTGTTGACACAAACGTGTCCACTGTCTCAGTCCCTGTTGTCTCAGATTTGTCCACTGTCTCAGTCCCTGTTATTTCAGACATATCCAATGTGTCAGTCCCTGTTGTCTCAGACATGTCCACTGTCTCATTTCCTGTTGTCTCAGATATGTCCACTGTCTCAGTCCTGGTTGTCTCAGATGTGTCCACTCTCTCAGTCCCTGTTGCTCAGATTTGTCCACTGTCTCAGTTGCTGCCATCTCAGATATGTTTGTTGACTCAGATATGTTTGTTGTCTCTTTCCATGATGATTCCAACGTGTCCAATGTCTCTGTCATTGTTGTCTCAGACAAGACCAGTGTCTCAATCTCAGTTTTTTCACACATGTCCACTTTCTCAGTCCCTGTTGTCTCAAACATGTCCATTGTCTCAGTCCCTGTTTCAGATATGTCCAATGTCTCAGTCCCTGTTTTATCAGATATGTCCACTGTCTCAGTCCCTGTTGTCACAGACATGTCCAAAGTCAGAGTCCTGGTTGTCTCAGACATATCCATGTGTCAGTCCCTGTTGTCTCAGATATATCCAGTGTCTCAGTCCTGGTCGTCTCAGATATGTCCACTGTCTCAGTCCCTGTTGCCTCAGATGTGTCCACTGACTCAGTCGCTGTCATGGCAGATAGGACTTGTCCACTGGTGAAGACATCTCAACTGTCTAAGTATCTATTGTCTCAAAGTTCTCAGCTGTCTAGAACCCTGTTGTCTCAGACATGATCAGTGTCTCATTCTCAGTTGTTTTACACATGTCCACTGTCTCATTCCCTTTTGTCTCAGATATGTCGATGGTCTCAGACCCTGTTTTCTTGGACATGTGTTGTCGCAAACATGTCCACTGTCTCAGTCCCTGTTGTTTCAGACATGTCCACTGTCTCAGTCCCTGTGGTCTCAGACATTTTCAATATCTCAGGCCCTGCTGTCTCAGACATGTCCAAGGTATCAATCCCTGTTGTATCAGACATTCCCACGGCCTCAGTACCTGTTGTCTCAGACATGTCCACTGTCTCAGTCCCTGTTGTCTCTGACATGTCCACTTTCTCAGTTACAGTTGTTTCACACATTTCCACTGTCTCAGTCCTTGTTGTCTTGGACATTTTGATGGTCTCAGATCTTGTATTTTTTCTGATACGTGTGTTGTCTCAGACATGTCCACTGTATCAGTCCCTGTTGTCTCATACATGTCCACTGTCTGAGTCCCTGTTGTTTCACAGATATCCACTTTGTCAGTCCCTGTGGTCTCCGACATGTCCACTGTCTCAGTCCTTCTTGTCTCAGATATGTCCACTGTCTCAGTCCTGGTTGTCTCAGATGATTCTACTGTCTCAGTCCTGGTTGTCTCAGATGTGTCCACTGTCTCAGTCCCTGTCATCTCAGGTAGGACTTGTCCACTTGCTGAAACATGCCAACTGTGTCAGCATTTTTGTCTCAGACAGGTCCACTTTTTCGAAGCTGGATGACTCAGGCTTGGACACTGTCTCAGTCCCTATTGTCTCAGATATGTCCATTGTCTCAGTCACAGTTGGTTCACATGTCCACTTTCTCAGTCCCTGTTGTGTCGGACATGTTGATGATCTCAGACCCTGTTTTCTCAGATATGTGTGTTGTCTCAGACATGTCCACTGTCTCAGAACCTGTTTTCTCCAACGTGTCCAATGACACAGTCTCTGTTTTATCAGATATTATGACTGTCTCAGTCCCAGTTATTTCACTCATGTCCACTTTCTCAGTCCATTTTTTCACAGACATGTCCATGGTGTCAGTCTATTTTTTCTCAGATATGTGTGTTGTCACAGATATATCCACTGTCTCAGAGCCTATTGTATCAGACATGTCCAATGTCTCAGTCCCTGTTGTTCCAGACATGTCCACTCTCTGAGTCACTGTTGCGTCAGACTTGTCCACTGTTTCAGTCACTTGGTGTCAGACATGCCCATTTTCCAAGTCCCTGTTGTTTCAGATATATCTACTGTCTCTGTACCTGTTATTTCAGACATGTCCCCTGTCTCAGTCTCCTTTGTCTCAGACATAAAGACTCTCTTATTTTCAGTTGTATCAGACATGTCCACTGTCTCAGTCCCTGTTGTCTTAGACATGTCTACTCTCTCAGTCACTGTTGTTTCAGATTTTTCCAATGTGTCAGTCCCTGTGGTCTCAGCCATGTCCACTGTCTCAGTCCGTGTTGTCTCAGATATGTCCACTGTCTCAGTCCTGGTTGTCTCAGATGTGTCCACTGACTCAGTACCTATTGTATCAAATGTGTCCACTGTCTCAGTCCCTGTTGTGTCAGACATGTCCACTTTCTAACGCCCTGGGTCAGATATGTACATTGTCTCAGTCCCTCTTGTTTCAGATATATGTACTGTCTCAGTCCCTGTTGTTTCAGACACGTCCAATGTCTCAGGCCCTGTTGTCTCAGACAAGTCTCCTGTCTCAGTTTCCGTTGTCCAAGACATGAACACGCACTTAGTCGCAGTATTATCAGACATGACCATTGTCTCAGTACCTGTTGTGCCAGACATGAACACTGTCTCAGTCCCTGTTGTTTCAAATATATCCACTGTGTCAGTCCCTGTGGTCTCAAACATGTCCACTGTCTCAGTCCCTGTTGTCTCAGACACGACCAGTCCCAGTTGTTTCACACATGTCCAATGTCTCAGTACCTGTTATCTCAGATATGTCCAATGTCTCAGTCTCTGCTGTCTCAGACAAGTCACCAGTCTCAGTCCCCATTTTTCAAACCTGAACACGCTCTTGTTGCAGTTGTATAAGTCACGTCCACTGTCTCATTACCTGTTGTCTCAGCCATGAACACTGTCTCAGTCCCTGTTGTTTCAAATATTTGCACTGTGTCAGTCCCTGTGGTCTCAGACATGTCCACTGTCTCAGTCCCTGTTGTCTCAGACATTACCAGTCCCAGTTATTTCACACATGTCCAATGTCTCAGTACCTGTTGTCTCAGTCATGTCCATGCTCTCAGACCCTGTTGTCTCAGATATGTGTGTTGTCTCAGACATGTCCACTGTCTCAGTCCCTGTTGTCTCCAATGTGTCCAATGTCTCAGTCATTGTTGTCTCAGACATGACCACTGTCTCAATCTCAGTTTTTTCACACATGTCCACTGTCTCCGTCCCTGTTGTCTCAGTCATGTCCATGTTCTCAGATCCTTTTGTCACAGATATGTGTTTTGTCACAGACATGTCCATTGTCTCAGTCCCTGTTGATTCAGATATGTCCAATGTCTCACTCCCTTTTATATCAAACATGTCCACTCTCTCAGTCCCTGTTGTCTCAGACATGTCCAGAGTCTGAGTCCTGGTTGTCTCAGACATATCCATGTGTCAGTCCCTGTGGTCTCAGATATATCCACTGTGTCAGTCCCTGTTGTCTCAGATATATCCACTGTCTCAGTCCTGGTCGTCTTAGATTTGTCCATGCTCTCAGTCCCTGTTGTCTCAGATGTGTCCACTGACTCAGTCCCTGCCATCTGAGACAGGACATGTCCACTTGCAAAGATATGTCAAATGTCAAAGTATCTATTGTCTGAGAGTCCCTTTTGTCACAGCCAGGTCCCCTGTCTCAGTCCCGGTTGTCTCAGACATCTACAAGGTCTCAGTTCCCAATGTCTCAGACCTGCCCACTGTGTCAGTCCCTGTTGTCTCAGACATATCCACGGTGTCTGTACCTCTTGTCTCAGACATGTCCACTGTCTCAGTCCCTGTTCTCTCAGGCATTTCCAATGTCTCAGGCCCTATTGTCTCTGACATGTCCAAGGTCTCAATCCTTGTTGCCTCAGACATGCCCACGGTCTCAGTACTTGATGTCTCAGACATGTCCACAGTCTCAGTCCCTGTTGTCTCCGACATGTCCACTGTCTCAGGCACAGTTTTTTCACACATGTCCAGTGTCTCATTCTTTGTTGTCTCAGACATGTTGGTGGTCTCAGACCCTGTTTTTTCTGATGTGTGTGTTGTCTCAGACATGTCCACTGTCTCAGTCCCTGTTGTCTCAGACATGTCCGCTGTCTCAATCCCTGTTGTTTTAGAGATATCCACTGTTTTAGTCCCTGTGGTCTCAGACATGTCCAATGTCTCAGTCCCTGTTGTCTCAGATATGTCCACTGTCTCAGTCCTGATTGTCCCAGATGTGTCCACTTTCTCAGTCCTGGTCGATTCAGATGTGTCCACTTTCTCAGTTGCTGTCATCTCAGACAGGACTTGTCCACTGGCTAACACATGCCAACTGTGTCAGCATCGATTGTCTCAGACAGGTCCACTTTCTCACACCCGGTTGACTCAGACTTTTACACTGTCTCAGTCCTTATTGTCTCAGATATGTCCATTGTCTCAGTCACAGTTGTTTCACACATGTCCACTGTCTTAGTCCTTGTTGTCTCGGACATGATGATGGTCTCAGACCCTGTTTTCTCAGATATGTCTGTTGTCTCATACATGTCCACTGTCTCAGAAACTGTTATCTACAAAGTGTCCAATGTCTCAGTCCCTGTTGTATCAGACATGAACACTGCCTCATTCCCAGTTATTTCACACATGTGCAGTTTCTCAGTCCCCTTTTTCTCAGACATGTCCATGGTCACAGAACATGTTGTCTCAGATATGTGTTGTCACAGATATATCCACTCTCTCAGACCCTGTTTTATCAGACATGTCCACTGTCTCTGTCCCTGTTGTTTCAGACATGTCCACTCTCTGAGTCAATGTTATGTCAGACTTGTCCACTGTTTCAGTCCCTTGGTGTCAGACATGTCCATTGTCCAAGTCCCTGTTGTTTCAGATATATCTACTTTCTCAGTCCCTGTTGTTGCAGACATGTCACCTGTCTCAGTCTCCTTTTTTGCAGACATAAACACGCTCTTAGTTGCAGTTGTATCAGTCATGTCAACTTTCTCAGTCCCTGTTGTCTCAGACATGTCCATTGTCTCAGTCCCTGTTGTTTCAGATATATCCAATGTGTCAGTCCCTGTGGTCTCAGACATGTCCTCTGTGTCAGTCTGTGTTGTCTCAGATATGTCCACTGTCTCAGTCCTAGTTGTCTCAGATGTGTCCACTCTCTCAGACGCTGTCATCTCAGACAGGACTTGTCCACTGGCTAAGACATGTCAACTGTGTCAGCATCTATTGTCTCAGACAGGTCCAGTTTCTCAAACCCAGTTGACTCAGACATGTACACTGTCTCAGTCCCGGTTGTCTCAGATATGTCCATTGTCTCAGTCACAGTTGTTTCACATGTCCAGATGTCCAGTGTCTCAGTCCTTGTTGTCTCAGACATGTTGATGGCCTCAGACCCTGTTTTCTCAGATATGTGAGTCATCTCAGGCATGTCCACTGCCTCAGCACCTGTTATCTACAACCTGTCCAATGTCTCAGTCCCTGTTGAGTCAGATATGACCAATGTCTCAATCCCAGTTGTTTCACACATGTCCAAATTCTCAGTCCCTTTTTTCTCAGACATGTCCATGGTCTCATACCATGTTGTCCCAGATATGTGTGTTGTCACAGATATATCCATTGTCTCAGACCCTGTTGTATTAGATATGTCCATTTTCTCATTCCCTGTTGTTTCAGACATGTCCATTCTCTGAGTCACTCTTGTGTCAGACATGTCCACTGTTTCAGTCCCTTGGTGTCAGACATGTACATTGTCCATGTGCCTGTTGTTTCAGATATATCTACTGTCTCAGTCCCTGTTGTTTCAGACATGTCACCTGTCTCAGTCTCCTTGGTCTCAGACATAAAAACGCTCTTAGTTTCAGTTGTATCACACATGTCCAATGTCTCAGTCCATGTTGTCTCAGACATTTCCACTGTCTCAGTCCCTTCGGTTTCATTTCCCTGTGGTCTCAGCCATGTCCACTGTCTCAGTCCCTGTTGTCTCAGATATGTCCACTGTCTCAGTCCTTGTTGTCTCAAATATGTCCACTGTCTCCGTCCCTGTTGTCTCAGACATGTCCACTGTCTCAGTCCCTTTTTTTCAGATATATCCACTGTGTCAGTGCCTGTTGTCTCAGACATGTCCACTGCCTCAGTCTCTATTCTCTCAGACATGTCCAAAGTCTCAGTCCCCGTTCTCTCAGATATGTCCAGTGTCTGAGTCCCTGCAGTCTCAGACATGTCCAATGTCTGATTAACTGTTGTCTCAGACATGTCCAAGGTCTCAGTACCTGTTGTCTCAGACATGTACACTGTCTCAGTCCCTGTTGTTTCTGTTATATGTACTGTCTTAATCCCTGTTGTTTCAGGCATGTGACCTTTCTGAGTCCCCATTGTCTTAGATGTGTCCACGCACTAAATCCCTGTTGTCTCAGATATGTCCATTGTTTCAGTCCCTGTTGTCTAAGACATGTACACTCTCTCAGTCCCTGTTGTCTAAGACATATCCAAAGTCTCATTCGCTGTTGTTTCAGATATATCCACGGTCTCTGTCCCTGTTGTTTCAGAAATGTCGCCTGTCTCAGTCCCTGTTGTCTCAGACATTAACATGTTCTTAGTCACAGTTGTGTCAGATATGTCCACTGTCTCAGTCCCTTTTGTCTCAGATATGTCAACTGTCTCAGCACTGGTTATCTTATATGTGTCCACTGTTTCAGTCCCTGTTGTCTCAGAAGTGTCCACTGTCTAAATCCCTGTTATCTCAGACATGTCCAGTGTCTCAGTCCCTGTTGTCTCAGACATGTCCAAGTCTCAGTCCCGGTTTTCTCAGACATATCCACTGTGTCAGTCCCTGTTGTCTCAGACATGTGCACTCTCTCAGACCTTTGTCTCAGATGTGTCCACTGTCTCAGTCCCTGTTTTCTCAGATGTGTCCACCCTCTCAGTCGCCGAAATCACAGACAGGACTTGTCCACTGGTGAAGACATGTCAACTGTTTAATTCTCTATTGACTCAGACAAGTCCATTGTTTAGAACCCTGTTGTCTCAGACATGACCACTGTCTCAGTCGCAGTTTTTTCCCACATGTCCACTGTCTCATTCCCTGTTGTCTCAGACATGTAGATTGTCTCAGACACTGTTTTCTCAGATATATGTGTTGTTTCAGACATGTCCACTCTGTCAGTCCCTGTTGTCTCAGACATGTCCACTGTCTCAGTCCCTGTTGTCTCAGATATGGCCACTGTATCACTCCCTGTTGTCTCAAACGTGTCCACGGTCTCAGTCCCTGTTCTTTCTGATATTTCCACTGTCGCAGTCCCTGTTTTCTCAGATATTTCAACTATCTCAGTCCTGGTTATCTCTTATGTGTCCACTGTTTCAGTCCCTGTTGTCTCAGGTGTGTCCACTGTCTCAGTCCCTGTCATCTCAGACAGGACTTCTCCACTGGCGAAGGCATGTCAACTGTCTCAGTCTCTATTGTCGCAGACCTGTCCACTGTATCAAACCGAGTTTTCTCAGATGTGTCCACCTTTTCAGTCTCTGTTGTCTCAGACATGTTCTCTGTGTCGAACCCAGTTTTCTCAGACATGACCACTGTCTCAGTCCCTGTTGTCTCAGACATGTCCACTGTCTCAGTCCCTGTTGTTTCACACATATCCACTGTCTCAGTCCCTGTTGTCTCTGACATGTCCATGGTCTCAGAACCTGTTGTCTCAGATATGTGTGTTGTTTCCAATATGTTCACTGTCTAAGTCCCTGTTGTTTCAGACATGTCCACTGTTTCAGTCCCTGTTGTTTCAGACATGTCCACTGTCTCAGTCCCCGTTGTCTCAGACATGTCCACAGTCTCAGTCCCTGTTGTTTCATATATATCTACAGTCTCAATCCTTGTTGTTTCAGACATGTTGCCTGTCTCAATCCCTGTTGTCTCAGACATGAACACGCTCTTAGTGGCTGTTGTATCAGACATGTCCACTGTCTCATTCCTGCTTGTCTCAGAAATATCTGAAGTCTCAGTCCCGGTAGTCTCAGACATATTCACTGTGACAGTCCCTGTTTTCTCAGACATATCGACTGTCTCAGTCCCTGTTAACTCAGTGAGGAAGACGCTAGGGTCACAGGACGCCAGGAAATAACCTCACCTTTATGATATCAGTCGAAAAATAACTCAGAATCCTGATTACCAGCAACTAGAGGCCAGTGGCAACCAGAAACACCTCACATGTCTTGAAAGACTGGACTGAGAAGGATGTTCCTTTGCTGCTTGCGACATTCTGGAGGTTCAGGCCCCAGAAGACAAAGGAATCCAGTGTTTGGAAACTTCTGGAGATGCAGTGTGTGCCCTGTAGCCAGTAATATCTGGCCATTTTCCCACGGGGACACACAAATGACACTGGTCAGTGAAAAGTAGAAAGTTTGTGATCCCCCTAATGTACCCAGTTCATCACTGTGTGTGTGCATGAGTGTGTCTTTGAGAACGTCAACATGTCCACTATCTCAGAAATGTTAAATGTCTCAGTCCCTGTTGTGTCAGACATGTCCATTGTCTCAGCCCCTGTTGTTTCACACATAACCACTGTCTCAGTCTCTGTTGTCTCAGACATGTCCATGGTCTCAGACCCTGTTGTCTCAGTTATGTGTGTTGTGTCAAACGTGTCCACTGTCTCAGTCCTGTTGTTTCAGCCATATCCACTGTCTCAATCCCTGTTGTCTCATAAATGTCCACTGTCTCAGTCCCTGTTGTCCCAGACATGTCCACTTTCTCATTCCCTGTTGTTTCAGATATATCTACTGTCTCAGTCCCTGTTTTTTCAGACCTGTAGCAAGTCTCATTGCCCGTTGTCTCAGACATGAACATGCTCTTAGTTGCAGTTGTATCAGACATGTCCACTGTCTCATTCCCTCTTGTCTCAGACATATCCAAGTCTCAGTTCTGGTTGTCTCATTGATATCCACTGTGTCAGTCCCTGTTTTCTCAGACATGTCCAGTGTCACATTCCTTGTTGTCTCAGTGAGGACTTGGCTAGGGTCAGAGGAACCCAGGAAGTGACCTCACCTTTATGGCATCAGTCCAAAACGAACTCAGAATCCTGGTTACCAGCAACTACAGGCCAGGGGCAACATGAAACACCTCACTTTTCTTGAAAGACTGGAATGAGCAGGATTTTACTTTTCTGCCTGCGGCCTTCTGGAGACTCAGTCTCCAGAAGGCCCAGGAATCAAGTGTTTGGAAACATCTGGAGAGGCAGGGTGTGCCTTCTAGCCCATCAAATCTGGTCATTTTCCCAAGGGTCAGAAAAAGTAGAAATGTTGTGATCCCCATGATATACCCAGTTCAAAAGTGTGTGTGTGTGTGTGTGTGTGTGTGTGTGTATGTTTGAGAAAATCAAAATATCCACTGTCTCAGACATGTCAACTCTCTCAGTCTCTGTTGTCTCAGACATGTCCACTGTCTCGAATGCTATTGTCTCAGATGTGTCCACTGTCTCAGTCCCTGTTGTCTCAGACATGTCCACTCTCTCAGTCCCTGTTGTCTCTGACATGTCAACTGTCTCATTCCCTGTTTTCTCAGACGTGACCACTGTCTCAGTTGCAGTTGTTTCACACACGTCCACTGTCTCATTCCCTGTTTTCTCGGACATGTCAAGGGTCTCAGACCCTGTTTTCTCAGATATGCGTGTTGTCTCAGAAATGTCCACTCTCTCAGTCCCTGTTTGCTCATACATGTCCATGGTCTCAGACCCTGTTGTCACAGATATATGTGTTGTCTCATACATGTCCACTCTCTCAGTCCCTGTTGTCTCAGACATGTCCACTGTCTCATTCCCTGTTGTCTCAGACTTGTCCACTGTCAGTCTCTGTTGTTTCAGTTATATCTACTGTCTCAGTCCCCTTTGTTTCAGACATGTAAATTTTCTCAGTCCCCGATCTCAGACCTAAACACCCTCTTAGTTGCAGTTGTATCAGACATGTCCACTCTGTCATTGTTTTCTCAGAGATGTCCACTGTCTCAGTCCCTATTGTCTAAGTGAGGAAGAGTCTTGGGTCAGAGGACCCAAGGAAGTTACCTCACCTTTATGACATCAGTTGAAAAAGAACTCAGAATCCTGGTTACCAGCAACTACAGGCCAGTGGCAAGCTGAAACAGCTCACTTGTCTTGAAAGACTGGACTGAGCAGGATGTTGCTTTGCTGCTTCCAGCCTTCTGGAGGCTCAGTCCCCAGAGGACCCAAGAATCCAGTGTTTGGAAACAAATGTAGATGCAGGGTGTGCCCTCTAGCCCATCATATCTAGCCATATTCACACGGGGCACACAAATGACACTGGTCAGTACAAAGTAGAATGTTTGAGATCCCCCTGATATATCCAGTACATCAGTGTGTGTGTATGTGTGTGTGTGTGTGTGTGTGTGTGTGAGAAAGTCAACCTGTCCTCTATCTCAGAAATGTCAACTGTCTCAGTCCCCATTGTCTCAGACATGTCTAATGTCTTGAAACCTGTTATCTCAGACATGTCCACTGTCTCAGTCCCTGTTGTCTCAGGCATGTCAACTCTCTCAGTCAATGTTGTCTCAGACATGACCACTGTCTTAGTCTCAGTTGTTTTGCACATGTCCACTGTCTCAGTCTCTGTTGTCTAAGATATTTCCATGGTCTCAGACCCTGTTGTCTCAGATATGTGTGTCTTCTCAGACATGTCCACTGTCTCAGTCCCTGTTGTCTCAGGCCTGAACAAGCTATTAGTCACAGTGGTCTCAGACATGTCCACTGTCACAGTGCCTGTTGTCACAGATATGTATACTGTCTCAGTCCTGGTTGTGACAGATGTGTCCAAAGTCTCTGTCCCTGTTGTCTCAGATGTGTCCACTGTCTCATTCCCTGTTGAATGAGCAGGATGTTGCTTTGCTGCTTCCACCCTTCTGGAGGCTCAGTCCCCAGAAGACCCAGGAATCCAGTGTTTGGAAACTTCTGGAGATGCAGGGTGCAACCTCTAGCCCATCATATCTGGCCATTTTCCCCCGGGGACACACAAGTGACAATGGTCAGTACAAAGTAGAATGTTTGTGATTCCCCTGATATACCCAGTTCATCAGTGTGTGTGTGTGTGTGTGTGTGTGTGTGTGTGTCTGTGTGTGTGTCTGTGTGAGAAAGTCAACATGTCCACTGTCTCAGACATGTCAACTGTCTTTCTTGGTTTTCTCAGAAATGTCTACTGTCTCGAAACCTGCTGTCTCAGACGTGTCCACTGTCTCAGTCCCTGTTGTCTCAGACATGTCCAATGTCTCAGCCCCTGTTGTCTCAGACATGACTACTGTCTCAGTCCCAGTTGCTTTGCACATGTTCACTGTCTCAGTCAAAGTTGTCTCAGACATATCCATGGTGTCAGACCCTGTTGTCTCAGATATGTGTGTTGTCCCAGACATGTCCACTGTCTCAGTCCCTGTTGTCTCCGACGTGTCCACTGTCTCAGTTGTTGTTGTCTCACACATGACCACTGTTTCAATCCCTGCTGTTTCACACATGTCCACTGTCTCAGTCCCTGTTGTGTTACAAATGTCCATGGTCTCAGAATCTGTTGTCACAGATATGTGTGTTGTCTCAGACATGTCCACTGTCTCAGTCACTGTTGTTTCAGATATGTCCACTCTCTCACTCCCTGTTGTCTCAGACATGTCCACTGTCTCAGTCCCTGTTGTCTCAGATATGTCCAATGTCTCAGTCCTGGTTGTCCCAGATGTGTCCACTGTCTCAGTCCCTGTTATCTCAGATGTGTCCTCTATCTCAATCACTGTCATGTCAGACATGACTTGTCCACTGGCGAAGACATGTCAACTGTCTCTGTCTCTATTGCCTCAGATAGGTCCACTGTCTAGAACACTGTTGTCTCAGACATGACCAATGTCTCAGTTGCAGTTGCTTCACACATAACCACTGTATCATTCTCTGTTGTCTCAGACATGTTGATTTTCTCAGACCCTGTTTTCTCAGATATGTGTGTTGTCTCAGACATGTCCACTGTCTCGGTCCTTGTTGTCTCAGACATGTCCACTGTATCAGTCCCTGTTATCTCAGACATATACACAGTCTCAGTTCCTATTGTTTCTGATATAGGTACTGTCTCAGTCCCTGGTGTTTCAGAAATGTCGCCTGTCTCAATCCCTGTTGTGTCAGACATGAACACGCTCTTATTCGCAGTTGTATCAGACATGTCCACTGTCTCAGTCCCTATTGTCTCCGAATTGTCCACTGTCTTATTTCCTGTTGTTTCAGACATATCCACTGTATCAGTCCATGTTGTCTCAGACAAGTCCACTGTCTCAGTCCCTGTTTTCTCAGATATTTCCAATGTCTCAGTACCCATTGTCTCAGACATGAACACGATCTTAGTCACAGTTGTATCACACATGTCCACTGTCTCAGTCCCTGTTGTCTCAGACTTGTCCACTGTCTCAGTCCCTGTTGTTTCAGACATATCCCCTGTGTCATTCCCTGTTTTCTCAGACATGTGCACTCTCTCAGTCCCTGTTGTCTCAGATGTGTCCACTGTCTCAATCCCTGTTGTCTCAGATGTGTCCACTGTCTCAGTCGCTGTCATCACAGACAGGACTTGTCCACTGGCGAAGACATGTCAACTGTCTCAGTCGCTATTTTCTCAGACAGGTCCACTGTCTCGAACCCTGTTGACTCAGACGAGTCCACTGTCTCAGTCCCTGTTGTGTCAGATATGTCCACAGTCTCATTCCCTGTTGTTTCACACATGTCCACTGTCTCAGTGCCTGTTTTATCAAACATGTCCATTGTCTCAGTCCCTCTTCTCTCAGACATGCCCAAAGTCTCAGTCCCGGTTGTCTCAGATATGTCTAATCTCTGAGTCCCTGCAGTCTAAGACAGGTCCAAAGTCTGATTCCCTGTTCTCTCAGATATGTCCAAGGTCTCAGTCCCTGTTCTTTCAGATATATCTACAGTCTTCAGTCCATGTTATTTCAGACATGTCACCTGTCTGAGTCCCCATTGTCTTAGATGTGACCACGCTCTAAGTCCCTGTTGTCTTTGAAATGTTCACTGTCTCAGTCCCTGTTGTCTCAGACTTGTCCACTGTCTCTGTCACAGTTGTTTCACACATGTCCACTGTCTCAGTCCTGGTTATATCAGAGGTGTCCACTGTCTCAGTCCCTGTTGTCTCAGATGTGTCTACTGTCAAAGTCACTGTCATCTCAGATAGGACTTGTCCACTGGCGAAGACATGTCAACTGTCTCAGTATCTTGTTTCACACAGGTCCACTGTCTCAAATCATGTTGACACAGATGTGTCCACTGTCTCAGTCACCGTTGTCTCAAACATGAAAATGCTCTTGGATGCAGTTTTATCAGACAAGTCCACTGTCTCAGACGCTGTTGTGTAAGACATTTCCACAGTATCAGTCCCTGTTGTTTCAGATATATCAACTGTCTCAGTCCCTGTTGTTTCAGAAATGTCGCCTGTCTCATTCCCCTTTGTCTCAGACATGAACACGCTCTTAGTCACTCTTGTCTTAGACATGTACATTGTCTCAGACATGTACAAGTCTGTGTTGTCTCACATATGTCAACTGTCTCAGTCCTGCTTTTCTCAGATGTGTCCAATGTCACAGTCCCCATTGTCTCAGATGTGTCCGCTGTCTCAGTCCCTGTTGTCTCAGATTTGTCCACTGTCTCAGTCACTGTCATCTCAGACAGGACTTGTCCATTGGCAAAGATATGTTAACTATCTCAGTCTCTATTGTCTCAGACTTGTCCACTCTCTCGAGCCATGTTGATACAAATGTGTCCACTGTCTCAGTCCCCGTTTTCTCAGACACGAACATGCTCTTAGTCACATTTGTATCAGACATGTCCACTGTCTCAGTCCCTGTTGTCTAAGACTTGTCCACTGTCTCAGTCCCTGTTGTTTCAGACATATCCACTGTGTCAGTCTCTGTTGTCTCAGACATGTCCACTGTCTCATTTCCTGTTGTCTCAGATATGTCCACTGTCTCAGTCCTTGTTGTTTCAGATGTGTCCACTCTCTCAGTCCCTGTTGTCTCACACTTGTCCACTGTCTCAGTCCCTGTTGTTTCAGACATATGCACTGTGTCAGTCACTGTTGTCTCAGACATGTCCACTGTCTCATTTCCTGTTTTCTCACATATGTTCACTGTCTTGGTTGACTCATATGTTTCCACTCTCTCAGTCCCTGTTGTCTCAGATTTGTCCACTGTCTCAGTTGCTGTCATCTCAGACAGGACTTGTCCACTGGCAACTACATTTCAACTGTCTCAGTCTCTTTTGTCTCAGACTGGTCCACTGTCTCGAACTGTGTTGACATAGAAATGTCCACTGTCTCATTCCCTGTTGTCTCAGACATGTCCACTGTCTCATTCAGTGTTCCTTCACACATGTTCACTGTCTCAGTACCTGTTGTCTCAGATATTTCCACTGTCTCAGACACTGTTGTTTCAGCCATGTCCCCTGTCTCAGTCCCTGTTGTCTCAGACATGTCCAATGTCTAAATCCCTGATATTTAGACATATTAACTGTCTCAGTCCGTGTTGTCTCAGACATGCCCACTGTCTCAGTCCCTGTTATCAGACAAGTACGAGATCTCAGTTCGCGTTGTCTCAGACATATCCTCTGTGTCAGTGCCTGTTGTCTCAGACATGTCCACAGTCTCAGTACCTGTTGTCTCAGACATGTCCACTGTCTCAGTCACTGTTGTCTCAGGCATTTCCAATGTCTCAGTCCCTGTTGTCTCAGACATGTCCAAGGTCCCACTCTGGGTTGTCTAATATCTGTCCAGTGTCTGAGTCCCTGCAGTCTCAGACATTTCCCATGTCTGATTCCCTGTTGTCTCAGACATGTGCATGGTCTCAGTCCCTCTTTCCTCAGATATGTCCACTGTTTCAGTCCCTGTTGCCTCAGATTTGTCCACTGTCTCAGTTACTGTCATCTCAGACAGGACTTGTCCACTGGCTAAAACATATCACCTGTCTCAGCATCTATTGTCTCAGACAGGTCCACTGTCTAGAACCCTGTTGACTCAGACCTGTCCACTTTCTCAGTCCCTGTTGTCTCAGACATGTCCACAGTCTCATTTTCTGTTGTTTCACACATTTCCACTGTCTCAGTCCCTGTTTTTTTCAGAACATATCCACTGTCTGAATCCCTGTTGTCTCATACAAGACATGTCCACTGTCTCATTCCCTGTTGTCTCAGACATGTCCACTGTCTGAATCCCTGTTATCTCTGATATGTCAAATGTCATTACCTCTTTGCTCAGACATGTCCACAGACTTAGTCACTGTTGTCTCAGACATGTCCAATGTCTCAGTCCCTGTTTTTTCAGACATGTCCACTGTCTCAGTCCCTGCTGTGTCAGACATGTCCATTGTCTCAGTCCCTGTTGTTTCAGCTATATCTACTGTCTCAGTCCCTGTTGTTTCAGACATGTCCAATGTCTCAGTCCCTGCTGTGTCAGACATGTTCATTATCTCAGTCCCTCTTGTTTCAGCTATATCTACTGTCCCAGTCCCCGTTGTCTCAGACATGAACACGCACTTAGTCGCATTTATATCAGACATGTCCACAGTCTCAGTACCTGTTATCTCAGACATGTACAAGGTCTCAGTTCTTTTTGTCTCAGACATGTGCAATATGTCAGTCCCTATTGTCTCAGACATGTCCCTGATCTCAGTACCTGTTGTCACAGATCTGTCCACTGTTTCATTCCCTGTTGTCTCAGACATGTCCCCTGTATCAGTCCCTGTTGTTTCAGACATGTCCCCTGTCTCAGTACCCATTGTGTAACACATGTCAACAGTCTCAGTCCCTGTTGTTTCAGATATAAAACTGTCTCAGTCCCTGTTGTTTCAGAAATGTCGCCTGTCTCAGTTCCTGTTGTCTCAGACATGAATGTGCTCTTAGTCTCAGTTGTCTTAGACATGTTCAGTGTCTGAGTCCCTGCAGGCTCAGACATGTCAAATGAATGATTCCCTGTTTTCTTAGACATGTCCATATAACAGTACATGTTATCTCCGATATGTCCACTGTCTCAGTCATAGTTCTCTCAGATGTGTCGACTGTCTCAGTCACTGTCATCTCAAACAGGACTTGTCCACTGGCGAAGAAATGTCAAATGTCTCAGTCTCTATTAGCTCAGACAGGTCCACTGTCTAGAAGCCTGTTGAATCACACGTGTCCACTGTCTCAGTTCCTCTTTTCTCATACATGTCCACTGTCTCATTCTCTGTTGTTTCTCACATGTTCACTGTCTCAGTGCCTGTTGTCTCAGACATGTATACTGTCTTAGTCCCTGTTGTCTCAGACATGTCCACTGTCTCAGTCCCTGTTGTCTCAGACATGACCACTGTCTCAGTCCCAGTTGATTCACATATGTCCACTGTCTCAGTCCCTGTTGTCTCAGACATGTCCATGGTCTCAGACCCTGTTGTCACAGATATGTGTGTTTTCTCAGACATGTCCACTGTCTCAGTCCTTGTTTCATACATGTCCACTCTCTCAGTCCCTGTTGTCTCAGACATGTCCACTGTCTCAGTCATTATTGGCTCAGACATATCCACTGTCTCACTTCCTGTTTTTTCAGGTATATCTATTTTTTCCGTCCCTCTTGTTTCAGACATGTAGCCTTTGTCGTTCCCCGTTGTCTCAGAAAAAAAAATGCTTAGTCGCAGTTGTATCAGACATGTCCACTGTGTCAGTGCCTGTTGTCTCAGACAGGTCCAAAGACTCAATCCCGGTGTCTCAGACATATCCACTGTGTCAGTCCCTGTTGTCTAAGTGAGGAAGAGGCTATGGTCAGAGGACCCAAGGAAGTGACCTCACCTTTATGACATCAGTCCAAAAATAACTCAGAATCCTGGTTACCATCAACTACAGGCTAGTGGCAACATGAAACACCTCACTTGACTTGAAAGACTGGACTGAGCAGGATGTTGCTTAGCTGATTGCGGCCTTCTGGAGGCACAGGCCCCAGAAGGCCCAGGAATCCAGTGTTTGGAAGCTTCTGAAGATACAGGGTGCGCCCTCTAGCCCTTCATATATGGCCTTTCTCCAATGGGAACACGAAGTGACACTCGTCAGTCGATAGTAGAAAGTTTGTGATCCCTCTGATATACCCAGTTCATCTGTGTGTGGGGGGGGTGTGAGTGTGTGTGTGTGTGTGTGTGTGTGTGTGTGAGAAAGTCAACATGTCCTCTGTCTCAGATATGTCCACTGCCTCAGTCCTGGTTGTCTCAGGTGTGTCTACTGTCTCAGTCCCTGTTTTCTCAGATGTGTCGACTGTCTCAGTCACTGTCATCTCAGACAGGACTAGTGCAATATACAAGCAATATACAATGTCAACTATCTCAGTCTCTTTTGTCTAAGAGAGGTCCACCGTATAGAACCCTGTTGACTCAGACATGTCCACTGTCTCAGTCCCTGTTGTCTCAAGCATGTCCAATATCTCATTCCCTGCTGTTTCAAACATGTACATGTTCTGAGTCCTTGTGGTCTCAGACATGTCCACTCTCTCAGTAGATGTTGTCTCAGACATGTCCACTCTTTAAATCCCTGTTGTCTCAGACATGTCCACTGTCTCAGTCCCTGTTGTCTCAGACATGTCCACTGTCTCAGTCCCTGTTGTCTCAGACATGTCCACTGTCTCAGTCCCTGTTGTCTCAGACATGTCCACTGTCTCAGTCCCTGTTCTCTCAGATATATCTACTGTCTAAGTCCCCGTATTGTTCAGACATGTCGATTGTCACAGTCCCCATTGTCTCAGACATGAACATGCTTTTAGTTGCAGTTGTATCAGACATGTCCACAGTCTCAGTCCCTCTTGTCTCAGACATGTCCACTGACACAATCCCTGATGTTTCAGACATATCCACTGTGTCAGTCCCTCTTGTCTCAGACATGTCCACTGTCTCAGTCCCTGTTGTCTCAGATATGTGAACTGTCTCAGTTCTGGTTGTGTCAGATGTGTCCACTCTCAGCCCCTGTTGCCTCAGATGTGTCCACTGTCTCAGTCGCTGTCATCTCAGACAGGACTTGTCCACTGGCTAAGACATATTGACTGTCTCAGTGTCTATTGTCTCAGACCGGTCCACTCTCTCAAACTCTGTTGACTCAGACTTTTCACTGTCTCAGTCCCTGTTGTTTCTGACATGTCCATTGTCTCATTCCCTGTTGTTTCACACTTGTCCATTGTCTCTGTGCCTGTTGTCCCGGCAATGTCCAGGGTCTCAGTCTCTGTTGTCTCAGACATTTCTATGGTGTCAAACCCTGTTGACTCAGACGTGTCCTCTGTCTCAGTCCCTTTTGTCTCAGACATGTCCACTGTCTCATTCCCTGTTGTTTCACACTTTTCCACTGTCTCAGTCCCCGTTTTCTCAGGCATGTGCCCTGTCTCAGTCCCTGTTGTCTCAGATATGTCCAATGTCTAAATCCCTGGTTTTTTAGACATATCCACTGTCTCAGTTAGTGTTGTCTCAGACATGCCCACTGTGTCAGTCCCTTTTATCTCAGACATGTACAATGTCTCATTTCGCGTTGTCTCAGACATGTCCACTGTGTCAGTGCCTTCTGTCTCAGACATGTCCACTGTCTCAGTTCCTGTTGTCTCAGACATGTCCACTGTCTCAGTCACTGCTGTCTCAGACATTTCCAATTTCTCAGTCCCTGTTGTCTCAGACATGTCCAAAGTCTCAATCCCAGTTGTCTCAGATATGTCCAGTGTCTGTGTCCCTACAGTCTCACACATTTCCCATGTCTGGTTCCTTGTTGTCTCAGACATGTCCACTGTCTCATTCCCTCTTGTCTCAGATATGTCCACTTTTTCAGTCCCTGTTGCCTCAGATGTGTCCACTGTCTCAGTCACTCTCATCTCACACAGGACTTGTCCTCTGGCTAAGATATATCACCTATCTCAGCATCCATTGTCTCAGACAGGTCCACTGTCTAGAACCCTGTTGACACAGATCTGTCCACTGTCTCAGTTCCTGTTTTCTCAGACATGTCCAATGTCTCAGGCCCGGTTGTCTCAGACATATCAACTGTGTCAGTCCTTGTTGTCTTAGTGAGGAAGAGGCTAGGGTCAGAGGACCCCAGGAAATGATCTCACCTTTATGACATCAGTCCAAAAAGAATTCAGAATCCTGGTTACCAGCAACTACAGGCCAGTGGCAAGCTGAAACACATCACTTCTCTTGAAAGACTGGACTGAGCAGGATGTTGCTTAGATGATTGCGGCATTCAGGAGGCTCAGGCCCCAGAAGACCCAGGTATCCAGTGTTTGGAAACTTCTGAAGTTGCAGGGTGCTCCCTCTAGCCCATCATATCTGGCCATTCTCCAACACGGACACACAAGTGACACTGGTCAGTCGATAGTAGAATGTTTGTGATCCCCCTGATATACCCAGTTCATCAGGGTGAGTGTGTGTGTGTGTGTGTCAGTGTGTGTGTGAGAAAGTCAACATATCCACTGTCTCAGACATGTCAACTGTCTCAGTCTCTGTTTTCTCAGACATGTCCACTGTCTCAAACCTTTTGTCTCAGAAGTGTTCACTGCCTCAGTCACTGTTGTCTCAGACGTGTCCACTGTCTCAGTCCCTGTTGTCTCAGACATGTCAATGGTCTCATTCCCTGCTGTTTCTAATATATATATACTGTCTCAGTCCCTGTTGTTTCAGAAATGTCGCCTGTCTCATTCCCTGTTGTCTCAGACATGAACACGCTCTTAGTCGCTGTTGTCTCAGACATGTCCACTGTTTCAGTCTGTGTTGTCTCAGATATGTCCACTGTCTCAGTCCTGGTTTTCTCAGATGTGTCCTCTGTCACAGTTCCTGTTGTTTCAGATGTGTCCACTGTCTCAGTCCCTGTTGTCTCAGATGTGTCCATTGTCTCAGTTGCTGTCATCTCAGACAGGACTTGTCCATTGGTTAAGACATGTCAACTGTCTCAGTCTCTATTGTCTCAGACTGTTCGAGAGTGTTGACACAGTCGTGTCCACTGTCTCAGTCCCCATTGTCTCAGACATGAACACGATCTTAGTCACAGTTGTACCAGACATGTCCACTGTCTCAGTCCCTGTTGTCTCAGACTTGTCCACTGTCTCAGTCCTTGTTGTTTCAGACATATCCACTGTGTCAGTCCCTGTTGTCTCAGACATGTCCATTGTCTCATTTCCTCTTGTCTCAGATATGTCCACTGTCTCAGTCCTGGTTGTGTCAGATGTGTCCACTCTCTCAGTCCCCGTTCTCTCAGATTTGTCCACTGTCCCAGTTGCTGTCATCTCAGACAGGACTTGTCCACTGGCGAAGACATTTCAACTGTCTCAGTCTCTATTGTCTAAGGCTGGTCAACTGTATCTGTCCCTGTTGTCTCAGACATGTCCACTGTCTCATTCCCTGTTGTTTCACACATATTCACTGTCTCAGTGACTGTTTTCTCAGACCTGTCCACTGTCGCAGTCCCTGTTGTCTCAGACGTATCCATGTTCTCAGACCCTGTTGACACAGATATGTGTATTGTCTCAGACATGTCCACTGTCTCAGTCCCTGTTGTTTCAGATATGTCCACTGTCTCAGGCCTTGTTTTCTCAGACATGTACAATGTCTCAATCCCTGTTGTCTCAGATATGTCTACTGTCTCAGTCCCTGTTGTTGCAGACCTGTATTCTGTCTCAGTCCCGGTTGTCTCAGATATGTCCAATGTCACAGTCCCAATTGCTTTAGACATATCCACTGTGTCAGTACCTGTTGTCTCAGACATGTCCACTGTCTCAGTCCCTGTTGTCTCAGATACCTCCACTGTCTCTGTCAATGTTGTCTCAGATGTGTTCACTGTCTCAGTCGCTATCATCTCAGACTTGACTTGTCCACTGGCGAAGACATGTCAACTGTCTCAGTCTCTACATTCTCAGACAGGCCAACTGTGTAGAACCCTGTTGTCTCAGACATGACCACTCTGTAAGTCACAGTGGTTTCACTCATGTCCACTGTCTCATTCTCTGTTGTCTCAGACAAGTCCACTCTCTCAGTCCCTGTTCTCTCAGATACCTCCACTGTCTCAGTCACTGTTCTCTCAGATGTGTCCACTGTCTCAGTTTCTGTCATCTCAGACTGGACTTGTCCATTGGTGAAGACATTTCAACTGTCTCAGTCACTGTTGTCTCAGACTGGTCCACTGTCTCGAACCGTGTTGACACAGACATGTCCACTATCTCAGTCTTTGTTGTCTCAGATATGTCCACTGTCTCATTCCCTGTTGTTTCACACATGCTCACTGTCTCCATGCCTGTTGTCTCAGACATGTGCACTGTCTCAGTCCCTGTTCTCTCAGATTTGTCCAAAGTCTCAGTCCTAGTTGTCTCAGGTATTTCCCCTTTCTGAGTACATGCAGTCTCAAACATGTCAAATGTCTGATTCCCTGTTTTCTCAAACATGTCCAAAGTCTCAGTACCTGTTGTCTCAAGTATGTCCACTGTCTCAGTCCTGTTTGACTCAGATGTGTCTACTGTCTCAGTCCCTGATGTCTCATATGTATCTACTATCTCAGTCGCTGTCATCTCAGACAGGACATGTCCATAGGCGAAGATATATCAACTGTCTCAGTACGTTTTGTCTCACACAGGTCCACTGTCCAGAACCCTGTTGACTCAGACGTATCCACTGTCTCATTCCCTGTTGTTTCTCACATGTTCACTGTCTCAGTGCCTGTTGTCTCAGACATGTATACTGTCTCAGTCCCTGTTGTCTCCAACATGTCCACTGTCTCAGTCCCTGTTGTCTCAGACATGTCCATGATCTCAGACCCTATTTTCACAGATATGAGTGTTTTCTCAGACATGTCCACTGTCTCAGTCCTTGTTGTTTCAGATATGTACAGTGTCTCAGTCCCTGTTTTCTCAGACATGTCCACTGTCTCAGTCCTTGTTGGCTCAGACATATCCACTGTCTCAGTCGCTGTTGTTTGAGATATAACTATTGTCTCAGTCTCTGTCGTTTCAGATATGTAGCCTGTCTCATTCCCTGTTGTCTCAGACAAGAAAATGTTCTTAGTCGCAGTTGTATCGCACGTGTCCACTGTGTCAGTCCCTGTTGTCTCAGATATGTGCAAAGTCTCAGTCTCAGTTGTCTCAGATATATCCACAGTGTCAGTCCCTGTTTTCTCAGTGAGGAAGAGGCGATGTCAGAGGACCCCAGGAAGTGGCCTCACTTTTATGACATCCGTCCAAAAATAACCCAGAATCCTGGTTACCAGCAACTACAGGCCACTGGCAAGCTTAAACACCTCACTTGTCTTGAATGACTGGACTGAGCAGGATGTTGCTTAGCTGATTGCGGCCTTCTGGAGGCTCAGGCCCCAGAAGACCCAGGAATCCAATGTTTGGAAACTTCTAAGTTGCAGGGTGCGCCTTCTACCCAATCATATCTGGCCATTCTCCAACGGGGACACCCAAGTGACACTGGTCAGTCGATAGTAGAAAGATTGTGATCCCCCTGATATACCCAGTTCATCAGTCCTTGTGTGCGTGTGCATGTGTGTGTGTGTGAGAGAGAGTGTGTGTTTGTGAGAAAGTCAACATGTCCACTGTCTCAGATATGTCCACTCTCTCAGTCCTGGTTGTCTCAGATATGTCTACTCTCTCAGTCCCCGTTGTCTCAGATGTGTCGTCTGTCTCAGTTGCTGTCATCTCAGACAGGACTTGTACACTGGACAAGACATGTCAACTTTCTCAGTCTCTTTTTTCTCAGACAGGTCCACTGTATAGAAACCTGTTGACTCAGACGTGTCCACTGTCTCAGTCCCTGATGTCTCAAGCATGTACAATATCTCATTCTCTGCTGCCTCAAACATGTACAATTTCTGAGTCCCTGTGTTCTCAGACATGTCCACTGTCTCAGTAGATGTTGTCTCTGACATGTCCTCTGTCTCAGTCCCTGTTGTCTCAGACATGTCCACTGTCTCAGTCCCTGTTCTCTCAGATATATCTACTGTCCAAGTTCCCATTGTTTCTGAAAACATGTCCCTTGTCACAGTTCCCGTTGTCTCAGATATGAACAAGCTCTTAGTCGCAGTTGTATCAGACATATCCACTGAATCAGTCGCTGTTGTCTCAGACATGTCCACTGACTCAGTCCCTGTTGTTTCAGACATATCCACTGTGTTAGTCCCTCTGGTCTCAGACATGTCCACTGTCTCAGTCCCTGTTGTCTCAGATATGTGAACTGTCTCAGTCCTGGTTGCCTCAGATGTGTCCACTCTCTCAGCCCCTGTTGACAAAGATGTGTCCACTGTCTCAGTCGCTGTAATCTCAGACAGGTCTTGTCCACTGGCTAAGACATATCGACTATCTCAGCGTCTATTGTCAATCAGGTCCACTGTCTAAAACTCTGTTGACTCAGGCTTGTCCACTGTCTCGGTCCCTGTTGTCTCCGACATGTCCATTGTCTCATTCCCTGTTGTTTCACACTTGCCACTGCTCTATACCTGTTATCCCAGCCATGTAAACGGTCTCAGTCCCTGTTGTCTCAGACATGTCCAAGGTCTCATACCCTGTGGACTCAGATGTGTGAACTGTCTCAGTCCCTTTTGTCTCAGATATGTCCACTGTCTCATTCCCTGTTGTTTCACACTTGTCAACCGTCTCAGTCCCTGTTGTCTCAGCCATGTCTCCTGTCTCAGTCCCTGTTGTCTCAGACATGTCCAATGTCTAAATCCCTGTTATTTCAGACATATCCACTGTCTCAGTCAGTGTTGTCTCAGACATGCCCACTGTCTCAGTCCCTGTTATCTCAGACATATACAAGGTCTCAGTTCACGTTGTCTCAGACATGTCCACTGTCTCAGTGCCTGTTGTCTCAGTCATGTCCACGGTCTCAGTACCTGTTGTCTCAGACATGTCCACTGTCTCAGTCACTGTTGTCTCAGGGATTTCCAATGTCTCAGTCCCTGTTGTCTCAGACATGTAAAAAGTCTCAGTCCCGGTTTTTTCGGATATGTCCAGTGTCTGATTCCCTGCAGTCTCAGACATTTCCCATGTCTGATTACCTGTTGTCTCAGACATATCCACTGTCTCAATCTCTCTTGTCTCATATATGTCCACTGTTTCAGTCTCTGTTGACTCAGATGTGTCCACTGTCTCAGTCACTGTCATCCCAGACAGGACTTGTCCACTGGCTAAGACATATCAACTGTCTCAGTCCCTGTTGTCTCAGACATGTCCACAGTCTCATTCTCTGGTGTTTCACACATTTCCACTGTCTCAGTCCCTGTATTTTCAGAACATATCCATTGCCTCAATCCCTGTTGTCTCATGCATGACATGTCCATTGTCTTATTCCCTGTTGTCTCAGACATGGCCACTCTCTGAGTCCACATTATCTCTGATATGTCAAGTGTCATTACCTCTTTGGTCAAACATGTCCACAGACTTAGTCACTGTTGTCTCAGACATGTCCACTGTCTCTGTCCCTGTTTTTTCAGACATGTCCACAGTCTCAGTCCCTGCTGTGTCAGACATGTCCATTGTCTCAGTCCCTGTTGTTTCAGATATATCTACTGTCTCAGTCCCTGTTGTTTCAGACATGTCACCTGTCTCAGTCCCCGTTGTCTCAGACATGAACACGCTCTTAGTCGCATTTGTATCAGACATATCCAAAGTCTCAGTCCCTGTTATCTCAGATATATTCAAGGTCTCAGTTCCTGTTGTCTCAGACATGTCCAATATGTAAGTTCCTGTTGTCTCAGACATGTCCACAGTTTCAGTACCTGTTGTCTCATAACTGTCCACTGTCTCAGTCCCTGTTGTCTCAGACATGTCCCCTGTCTCATTACCCATTGTGTCATACATGTGCACAGTATCAGTCCCTGTTGTTTCAGATATATCTACTGTCTCAGTCCCTGTTGTTTCAGAAATGTGGCCTGTCTCAGTCCCCATTGTCTCAGACATGAACTTGCTCTTAGTCTCATTTCTCTCAGACATGTCGAGTGTCTGAGTCCCTGCAGGCTCAGACATGTCAAATGAATGGTTCCCTGTTGTCTCAGACATGTCCATATCGCAGTACGTGTTATCTCTGATATGTCCAATGTCTCAGTCATAGTTTTCTCAGATGTCTCGACTGTCTCAGTCGCCGTCATCTCAGACAGGACTTGTCCACTGCCGAAGACATGTTAGATGTCTCAGTCTCTATTAGATCAGACAGGTCCACTGTCTAGAAGCCTGTTGAGTCACACGTGTCCACTGTCTCAGTCCGTGTTGTCTCATACATGTGCACTGTCTCATTCCCTGTTGTTTCTCACATGTTCACTGTCTCAGTTCCTGTTGTCTCAGACATGTATTTTGTCACATTCACTGTTGTCTCGGACATGTCCACTGTCTCAGTCCCTGTTGTCTCAGATTTAACCACTGTCTGAGTCCCAGTTGTTGCACCCATGTCCACTGCCTCAGTCCCCCTTGTCTCAGACATGTCCAGGTTCTCAGACCCTGTTGTCACACATACGAGTTTTTTCTCAGACATGTCGACACACTCAGTCCTTGTTGGCTCAGACATATCCACTGTCTCAGTCCTTGTTGTTTCAGATATATCTATTGTCTCAGTCCCTCTTGTTTCAGATATGTAGCCTGTCTCATTCCCTGTTGTCTCAGACAAGAAAATGCTCTTAGTCGCTGTTTTATCAGACATATACTCTGTGTCAGTTCTTATTGTCTCAGACATGTCCAAAGTCTCTCTCCTGGTTGTCTCAGACATATCCACAATGTCAGTCCCTGTTGTCTCAGTGAGGAAAAGGCTAGGGTCAGAGAACACCAGGAAGTGACCTCACCTTTATGACGTCAGTCCAAAAAGAACTCAGAATCCTGCTTACCCTCAACTACAGGCCAGTGGCAACCTGAAACTCCTCACTTGTCTTGAAAGACTGGACTGAGTAGGATGTCGCTTAGCTGATTGTCGGCTTCTGGAGGCTCAGGCCCCATAAGACTCAGGAATCCTGTGTTTGGAAACTTCTGAAGACGCAGGGTGTGCCCTCTAGCCCATCATATCTGGCCATTCTCCAACAAGGACACACAAGTGACACTGGTCACTCGATAGTAGAAAGTTTGTGATCCCCCTGATATAAGCAGTTCATCAGTGTGTGTGTGTGTGTGTGCGTGTGTGTGTGTGAAAGTCAAAATGTCCACTGTATCAGACATGTCAACTGGCTCAGCCTCTGTTTTCTCAGACATGTCCACTGTCTCGAACCCTGTTGTCTCAGAAATGTTCATGTCTCGGTCCCTGTTTTTTCACACATGCCCACTGTCTCAGTCCCTGTTGTCTGAGCCGTGTCCACTGTCTCAGTCCTTGTTGTGTCAGACTTGACCACTGTCTCAGACCCAGTTGTTTCACACATGTCCACTGTCACAGACCCTGTTGTCTCAGACATATCCATGGTCTCAGACCCTGTTGTCTCAGATATGTATGTTGTCTTAGACATTTCCAATGTCTCAGTCCCTGCTGTCTCCGACATTTCAAGTGTCTCAGTCCCTGATGTCTCAGATCTGACCACTGTCTCTATTCCACTTGTTTCACACATGTCCACTATCTCAGTCCCTGTTGTCTCAGACATGTCCATTGGTCTCAGACGCTTTGTCACAGATATGTGTGTTGTCTTAGATATGTCCATTGTCTCTGTCCCTGTTGTTTCAGTCATGTCCACTGTCTCAGTCCCTGTTGTCTAAGACATGTCCATATTCTCAGTCCCCTTTGTTTCAGATATATCTACGGTCTCAGTCCCTGTTGTTTAAGAAATGTCTCCTGTCTCATTCCCCTTTGTCTCAGACATGAACACACTCTTAATTGCTGTTGTCTCAGCCATGTCCCCTGTCTCAGTACCTATTGTGTCAGACATGTCCACTGTCTCAGTCCTGGTTGTCTCAGATGTGTCCATTGTATCAGTCCCTGTTGTCTCAGACATGTCCACTGCCTCATTCCCTGTTGTTTCACACATGTTCATTGTCTCAGTGCCTGCTGTCTCAGACATGTCCACTGTCACAGTCCGTGTTGTATCAGACATTTCCACTGTCTCAGTCCCCGTTGTCTAATACATGTCCACAGCCTCAGTCCCTGTTGTTTCAGATATATCTATTGTCTCAGTCCCTGTGGTTTCAGAAAATTCACCTCTCTCAGTCAACGTTGTCTCAGACATGAACACGTTCTTAGTCTCAGTTCTCTCAGACATGTTCACTGCCTCAGTCCCTGTTGTCTCAGATATTTCCACTGTCTCATTCCAGGTTGTCTCAGATGTATCCACCGTCTCAATCACTGTTGTCTCAGATGTGTCCACTGTCTCAGTCGCTGTCATCTCAGACAGAACTTGTCCACTGGTGAAGATATTTCAACAGTTTCAGTCTCTATTGTCTCAGACTGGTCTACTGTCTCAAACCATCTTGACACAGACCTGTCCAATGTCTCAGTCCCGGTTTTCTCAGATATGTCCAGTGTCTGAGTCCCTGCAGTCTCAGACAATTCCAGTGTCTGATTTCCTGTTATCTCAGACATGTCCAAGGTCTCAGTCCCTGTTCTCTCAGATATAACTACTGTCTAGTCCCTGTTGTTTTCAGACACGTCGCTTGTCACTGTCCCCGTTGTCTCAGACATGAACACGCTCTTAGTTGCAGTTGTATCAGACATGTCCACTGTTTCAGTCCCTCTTGTCTCACACATGTCCACTGTCTCAATCCCTGTTGTTTCATTCATATCCACTGTGTCAGAATCTGTTGTCTCAGACATGTCCACTCTCTCATTCCCTGTCGTCTCAGATGTGTCCGCTGTCTCAGTCCCTGTTGTCTCAGACATGTCCAATGTCTAAATCCCTGTTTTTTTAGACATATCCACTGTCTCAGTCAGTGTTGTCTCAGACATGCCCACTGTCTCAGTCCCTGTTATCTCAGACAAGTACAAGGTCTCAGTTCACGTTGTCTCAGACATGTCCACTGTGTCAGTGCCTGTTGTCTCAGACATGTCCACGGTCTCAGTACCTGTTGTCTCAGACATGTCCACTGTCTCAGTCACTTTTGTCTCAGGCATTTCCAATGTCTCAGTCCCTGTTGTCTCAGACATGTCCAAGGTCTCAGTCCTGGTTGTCTCAGATATGTCCAGTGTCTGAGTCCCTGCATTCTTAGACATTTCCCATGTCTGACTCCCTGTCGTCTCAGAGATGTGCATGGTCTCAGTCCCTCTTGTCTCAGATATGTCCACTGTTTCAGTCCCTGTTGCCTCAGATGTGTCCACTGTCTCAGTCACTGTCATCTCAGACAGGACTTGTCCACTGGCTAAGACATATCACCTGTCTCAGCATCTATTGTCTCAGACAGGTCCACTGCCTAGAACCCTGTTGACTCAGACCTGTCCACTGTCTCAGTCCCTGTTGTCTCAGATATGTTCACATTCTCATTCCTTGTTGTTTCCCACATTTCCACTGTCTCAGTCACTGTTTTTTCAGAACATATCCATAGTCTCAGTACCTGTTGTCTCAGACATGTCCACTGTCTCAATCCCTGTTGTCTCAGGCATTTCCAATGTCTCAATCCCTGTTGTCTCAGGCATTTCCAATGTCTCAGTCCCTGTTGTCTCAGAAATGTCCAAAGTCTCAATCCCGTTTGTCTCACATTTGTCCAGTGTCTGAGTACCTGCATTCTCAGATATTTCCTATGTCTGATTCCCTGGTGTCTCAGACATGTCCACTGTCTCAGTCCCTATTGTCTCAGACATGGCCACTGTCTCAGTCCTAGTTGTTTCACACATGTCCACTTTCTAAGTCCCTGTTTTCTCAGATATGTCCATGGTCTCAGACCCTGTTGTCTCAGATATGTGTGTTGTCTCAGACATGTCCACTGTCTCAGTCCCTGTTGTGTCAGACATGTCCATTGTCTCAGTCCCTATTCTTCAGGTATATCTATTCTCTCGGTCCGTGTTGTTTCAGACATGTCACCTGTCTCTGTCCGCGTTGTCTCAGACATGAAAAGGCTCTTAGTCACCGTTGTATCAGACATGTCCACTGTCTCAATCCCTGTGGTCTCGGACATGTCCACTGTAACAGTACCTGTTGTTTCATATATATATATATATATATATAGATATATATTATAATATAATATACGTTGTCATCCCTGTTGTTTCAGCTATGTCCACTCTCTCAGTCCCTGTTTGTCTCAGACATATGAACTGTCTCAGTCCTGGGGTTTATATGTGTCCACTGTCTCAGTCCTGTTTGTCTCACATGTGTCGACGGGATCAGGTGCAGTCCATCACAGACAAGACTTGTCCATGCAAGGGAAGTGGTGAAGACATGTCAACGCCTCAGGCGCTATGGTCTCAGACAGGTCCACTGTCCAGAAACCTGTTGACTCAGACAAAACCACTGTCTCAGTCCGTGTACTGTCTAATTTTGTGTTGTTTCACACATGTCAAACTCTCAATCCCTATTGTCTCAAACATGTACACGGTCTCAGTACCTGTTGTCTCAGACTTGTCCACCCTTTCAGTCCCTGTTGATTCTGACATGTAAACTGTCTCATTCCCTGTTGTCTCAGTTGTGTCCACTGTCTAATATATGTCAACTGTCTCATTCCCAGTTTTCACAAATATGTCCACTGTCGTAGTCCCTGTTGTATCAGACATGTATACTGTCTTAGTCCCCATTGTCTAAACATGTCCACAGCCTCAGGCCCTATTGTTTTCAGATATATCTACTCTCTCTATCCCTGTTGTTTCACAAATGGCACCTGTCTCACTCCCCCTTGGGTCGGACATAACACGGTCTTAGGTCTCAGTGTCTCAGACATGTGCACGTCTCGGTCCTGGGGGTTGTCTCCAGAGTGTCCACTGTCTCATTCCATTCTTGTACTCAGATGTGTCCACTGTCTCTGTTGCTGTCATCTCAGACAGGACTGTCCACTAGTGAAGAGATTTCAACTGTCTCATCCTCTATTTTCTCAGACTGGTCTACTGTCTCGAATCGTCTTGACACAGATGTGTCCAACTGTCTCAATCCCTGTTTTGTCTCAAATGTCCACTGTCTCATTCCCTAATTGTTTAATACATGTTCACTGTCTGAGTGCCTGTTATCTCAGACATGTCCACTGTCTCAGGCCCCTGTTTTGTTATCACACATGACCACTGTCTCAATCCAAGATGTTTCACACATTTCACGATTGTCTCAGCCCTGTTTTCTCAGACATGTCCAGGGTCTCAGACCCTGTTGTCTCAGATAGGTTGTGTTATCTCAGACATGTCCCCTGCCTCATTCTTGTTGTTTCAGACCACATCACTGTCTCAGTCCCTGTTGTGTCAGACATGGTCATTTTCTAGTCCCTTGGTGTCAGACATGTCCTTGTCTTCAGTTCCCTGTCATTTCAGAGATATTATCTCTCAGTCCCTGTTTTTTCAGACATGTCCACTGCGCGTCCCGGTTGTTTCACTATATCCATCTGTGTCAGTCCCTGTTGTCTCAGACAGGTCCACTGTCGCAGTCCCTGTTCTCTCAGATATATCTAATGTCCTCAGGACCTGTTTGTGTTTCAATATGTTGTCTTGTCAGAGTCCGCGTTGTCTCAGACATGAACAAGCGCTTTTTTGCAGTTGTATCAGACATGTCCACTGTCTCAGTCCACTGTCTCATTCCCTACTGTCTAAGACATGTCCAGGGTCTCATTCCCTGTTGTTTCAGAAATATCCACGGTGTCAGTCCCGGTGGGTTTTTCAGACTGTCCACTGTCTCAGTCCACTCTTGTCTCAGATATGTCCACTGTCTCAGTCCTGGTTTTTTCAGATGTGTCCCCCTCCTCATCCCTGTTGTCTCAAAATTTGTGTTCCTGTCTCAGTCGCTGTCATCAAGACATGGCTTGTCCACTGGCTAAGACATATCAACTGTCTCAGCAACTATGGTCGTCCCAGACAGGTCCACTGTCTCAACCTGGTTGACTCACTTGTCCCCCACTGTCTCATTTCTAGTGTCTCAGACGTGTCCATTGTCTCATTCCCTATTGTGTCACACATGTCCCTGGCTCAGTGCCTGTTGTCCTGACTATGTCCACGGTCTCAGTCCCCTGTTTCCTCAGATATGTCCATGGTCTAAAACCCTGTTGATTCGTCCGACGTGTCCACTGTCCAGTCCCTTTTGTCTCAGACATTTTCCAAATGTCAAGTTTCCATGTTGTTTCCACTTGTCCCACTGTCTCATCCACTGTTTGTCTCAGCTATGTACCCCCCTGTCCTCAGTAACTGTTTTCTCAGACATGTCCCAAGTCTAAATTGTTTCTCCGACATGGGCACTGTCTCATTCAGTGTTTTCTCAGACATATCCGCTATCTCAATCCTGGTTGTCTCAAGGACATGTCAACTGTCCTCAGTCCCTGTTACCTCAGACATTTAAAAGTTCTCAGTACCCGTTGTCTCAGTTATGTCCACTTTCTCAGTCCTGGTTGTCTCAGATGTTCGACTGTCTCAGTCAATGTTGTCATCAGATGTTTCGACTGTCTCAGGCTGTCTTCTCAGACAGGACTTGTCCACTTCTGAATACATTTCACTGTCTCAGTCTCTTTTGTCCCAGACATGTTTCCACTTTCTAGAGCCCCCCCCCCCCCCCTCCTAGACTCAGATGTATCCAGTGTCTCAGTCCCTGTTGTCTCGGACATATCTACTGTCTCCATCCTTGTTTCATCAGACATGTACACTGTCTCAGTCCCTGTTGTATCACGCATTTCCAATGTCTCATTCTCTGCTGTCCCTCAGACATGTACAAAGTCTCATTCCCGGTTGTCTCAGATTTGTCCATTGTCTCAGTCCTTGATGTCTCAGTTATGTCCAATATGTGAGTTTTCCAATGTCTGATTCCCTCTTGGTCTCAGACATATCCACGGCCTCAGTGCCTGTTGTCCAGACATATCTGCGGGCCTCAGTCCCTGTTTTTGCAGACATGTCCACTGTCTAGTCCCTGTTTTCTCAGACAGGACATGTCCAGTGTCTCGGAAATGTCAACTGTCTTAGTCTTTGTTTTCTCAGACATGACCAAAGTCACAGTCCCAGTTGACTCAGATCTGTATAGTCCTCTGAGTTCCTGCAGATCTCAGAGATGTCCAGTGTCTGATTCCCGGTTTGTATCAGACATATCTACGGTCTCAGTGCCTGTTGTCTCAGACATATCGACGGTCTCCAGTCCCTGTTGTTCTCAGACATGTCCACTGTCTCAGTCCTCCTTGTCTCATATGTCCTCTGTCGCAGTCCCTGTTGTGGCAGATTGTCCACTGTCCCAGTCTCTTTTATCTAATATATGGCCACTGTCTAAGTCCCTGCCTTCTCAAACAGAAACAAGTCCACTGTCTCAAGACAGGTCAACTGTCTCAGTCCCTGTTGTACTCAGATATTCCACTGTCTCGTACCCTGTTCTCTCAGACATGTCCACTGTCCCAGTCCCGGTTGTCTCACACTGTGGACTGTTAAGTCCCTGTTTGTCTCAGACATGCCCATGTTNCCCTGTTTTCTCAGACATGTCCACTGTCTCAGTCGCTGTTGTCTCTGAAGTGTCCACTGTCTCAGTCCCTGTTGTCTCAGACATGACCACTGTCTCAGTCCCAATGGTTTCACACATGTCAACTGTCTCAGTCCCTGTGGTCTCAGATATGTCCATCGTCTCAAACCCTGTTGTCACAGATATGTGTGTTGTCTCAGACATATATACTGTGTCAGTCCCTGTTGTTTCAGCTATGTCCACTCTCTCAGTCCCTGTTTTCTCAGACATATGAACTGTCTCAGTCCTGGTTGTTTCATATGTGTCCACTGTCTCAGTCCCTGTTGTCTCACATGTGTCCACTGTCTCAGTTGCAGTCATCACAGACAAGACTTGTCCACTGGTGAAGACATGTCAACTGTCTCAGTCGCTATTGTCTCAGACAGGTCCACTGTCTCAAACCCTGTTGACTCAGCCGAGTACACTGTCTCAGTTCCTGTTGTCTAAAACATGTCTACTGTCTCATTCCCTATTGTTTACACATGTCCACTGTCTCAGTGCCTGCTGTCTCAGACATGTCCACTGTATCACTCCTTGTTGTCTCAGACATGTACACTGTCTCATTCCCTGTTGTTTCACACATGTTCATTGTCTCTGTGACTGCTGTCTCAGACATGTCCACTGTCGTAGTCCCTGTTGTATCAGACATGTCTACTGTCTTAGTCCCCATTGTCTAATACATGTCCACAGCCTCAGTCCCTGTTGTTTCAGATATATCTACTCTCTCTATCCCTGTTGTTTCACAAATGTCACCTGTCTCACTCCCCCTTGTGTCAGACATGAACACGTTCTTAGTCTCAGTTGTCTCAGACATGTTCACGGTCTCTGTCCTGGTTGTCTCAGATGTGTCCACTGTCTCAGTCCTTCTTGTCTCAGATGTGTCCACTGTCTCTGTTGCTGTCATCTCAGACAGGACTTGTCCACTAGTGAAGAGATTTCAACTGTCTCAGTCTCTATTTTCTCAGACTGGTCTACTGTCTCGAATCGTCTTGACACAGATGTGTCCACTGTCTCAATCCCTGTTGTCTCAGATATGTCCACTGTCTCATTCCCTATTGTTTAATACATGTTCACTGTCTGAGTGCCTGTTATCTCAGACATGTCCACTGTCTCAGTCCCTGTTGTATCACACATGACCACTGTCTCAATCCAAGATGTTTCACACATGTCCACTTTCTCAGTCCCTGTTTTCTCAGACATGTCCATGGTCTCAGACCCTGTTGTCTCAGATATGTGTGTTATCTCAGACATGTCCCCTGCCTCATTCTTGTTGTTTCAGACACATCCACTGTCTCAGTCCCTGTTGTGTCAGACATGTCCATTTTCTCAGTTCCTGTTGTGTCAGACATGTCCATTGTCTCAGTCCCTGTCATTTCAGATATATCTACTCTCTCAGTCCCTGTTTTTTCAGACATGTCCACTGTCTCAGTCCCTGTTGTTTCACGTATATCCACTGTGTCAGTCCCTGTTGTCTCAGACATGTCCACTGTCTCAGTCCCTGTTCTCTCAGATATATCTACTGTCTCAGTACCTGTTGTTTTCCAATATGTTGCTTGTCATAGTCCTCGTTGTCTCAGACATGAACACGCTCTTTTTTGCAGTTGTATCAGACATGTCCACTGTCTCAGTCACTGTCGTCTTACACATGTTCACTGTCTCTGTCCCTATTGTTTCAGAAATATCCACTGTGTCAGTCCCTGTGGTTTCAGACATGTCCACTGTCTCAGTCACTCTTGTCTCAGATATTTCCACTGTCTCAGTCCTGGTTTTTCAGATGTGTCCCCTCTCTCAGTCCCTGTTGTCTCAAATTTGTTCACTGTCTCAGTTGCTTTCATCTCAGACAGGACTTGTCCACTGGCTAAGACATATCAACTGTCTCAGCATCTATTGTCTCAGACAGGTCCACTGTCTCAAACCTTGTTGACTCAGACTTGTCCACTGTCTCATTTCTTATTGTCTCAGACTTGTCCATTGTCTCATTCCCTATTGTTTCACACTTGTCCACTGTCTCAGTGCCTGTTGTCCTGACTATGTCCACGGTCTCAGTCCCTGTTGTCTCAGATATGTCCATGGTCTCAAACCCTGTTGATTCCGACGTGTCCATTGTCTCAGTCCCTTTTGTCTCAGACATTTCCAATGTCAAGTTCCCTGTTGTTTCACACTTGTCCACTGTCTCAGTCACTGTTGTCTCAGCTATGTCCCCTGTCTCAGTAACTGTTGTCTCAGACATGTCCAATGTCTAAATCTGTTTTCTCCGACATGTTCACTGTCTCATTCAGTGTTTTCTCAGACATATCCGCTATCTCAATCCTGGTTGTCTCAGACATGTCCACTGTCTCAGTCCCTGTTACCTCAGACATGTACAAGATCTCAGTCCCAGTTGTCTCAGATATGTCCACTTTCTCAGTCCTGGTTGTCTCAGATGTGTCGACTGTCTCAGGCGCTGTCTTCTCAGACAGGACTTGTCCACTTCTGAATACATTTCAACTGTCTCAGTCTCTTTTGTCTCAGACAGTTCCACTGTCTAGAACCCTGTTGACTCAGACGTATCCAGTGTCTCAGTCCCTGTTGTCTCGGACATATCTACTGTCTCCATCCCTTTTTCTCAGACATGTACACTGTCTCAGTCCCTGTTGTATCACGCATTTCCAATGTCTCATTCTCTGTTGTCTCAGACATGTCCAAAGTCTCATTCCCGGTTGTCTCAGATATGTATAGTGTCTGAGTCCCTGCAGTCTCAGACATGTCCAATGTCTGATTCCCTCTTGTCTCAGACATATCCACGGCCTCAGTGCCTGTTGTCTCAGACATATCTGCTGTCTCCATTCCTGTTTTCTCAGACATGTCCACTGTCTCAGTCCCTGTTTTATAACGCATTTCCAATGTCTTAGTAGTCTCTGTTGTCTCAGACATGACCAAAGTCACAGTCCCAGTTGACTCAGATCTGTATAGTCTCTGAGTTCCTGCAGTCTCAGAGATGTCCAGTGTCTGATTCCCTGTTGTATCAGACATATCTACGGTCTCAGTGCCTGTTGTCTCAGACATATCTACTGTCTCCATTCCTGTTGTCTCAGACATGTCCACTGTCTCAGTCTCTGTTGTCTCAGATATGTCCTCTGTCTCAGTCCCTGTTGTGTCAGATGTGTCCACTGTCCCAGTCTCTGTTATCTAAGATATGTCCACTGTCTAAGTCCCTGCCTTCTCAAACAGAACATGTCCACTGTCTCAGACATGTCAACTGTCTCAGTCTCTGTTGTCTCAGATATGTCCACTGTCTCGTACCCTGTTCTCTCAGACATGTCCACTGTCCCAGTCCCTGTTGCTTCACACATGTGGACTGTCTAAGTCCCTGTTGTCTCAGACATGTCCATGTTGTCCTACCCTGTTGACTCAGATGTGTCCACTTTCTCATTCCCTTTTGTCTCAGACATGTCCACTGTCTCATTCCATGTTGTTTCACACTTTCCACTGTCTCAGTGCCTGTTGTCTAAGCCATGTCAACTCTCAGTCCATGTTTTCTCAGAAATGTCCACTCTCTCATTCCCTGTTGTTTCAGACATGTCCAAGGTCTCAGTCCCTGTTGTCTCAGACAAGTCCACTGTCTCAGTCCCTTTTGTTTCAGACATGTCCTCTATCCTAGTCCCTGTTGTCTCAGACATGTCCACTCTCTCAGTCCCTGTTGTCTCATCCATGTCCATGGTTTCATTTCCTGTTGTGTCAGACATATCAACTCCCTCAGTCCCTGTGGTCTCAGGCAAGTCCAATGTTTCAATCCCTGTTGTCTCAGACATGGCCAATGTCTCAGTTCTTGTTGTCTCAGATATGTCCAGTGTCTGTTCCCTGCAGTCTCAGACAGGTCCAATGTGTGATTCCCTGTTGTCTCAGACATGTTCAAAGTTCCAGTCCCTGTTGTCTCAGAAATGTCTACTGTCTCAGTCCCTGTTTTCTCAGACATGTCCACAGTCTCAGTTCCTCTTGTCTCAGACATATCCACTGTCTCATTCCCTATTGTCTCAGACATGTCCACACTCTCAGTCCCTGTTGTCTCAGATATGTCAAATGTCTCAATCCTGGTTGTCTCTGCTGTGTCCACTCTCTCAGTCCCAGGTCTCTCAGATATGTCCACTGTCTAATTCCATATCTTCTCACGCAGTACATCTCCACTGTCTCAGACGTGTCAACTCTCTCAGCCTCTATTGTCTCAGACATGTCCACTGTCTCAAACCCTGTTGTCTCAAACGTGTCCACTGTCTCAGTCCCTTTTGTCTCAGACACATCCATGTTGCTGTTGTCTCAGATATGTGCACTGCCTCAGTCCCGGTTTTCTCATATATGTACACTGTCTCAGTCGCTGTTGTCTGAGACATGTCCACTGTCTGAGACAACAGGGACTGAGACCGTGTACATTAAGATACAAAACTGGAAACTACTTTTTGTTTTGAGACAGGTTCCCAGCTGGCATAGGACTCACTCTGTAGAACAGGCTGGCCTTGAATTCACAAAGATCTCCCTGCCTCTGCCTCCCAAGTTCTAGGATTAAAGGCATGCACCACCACACCTTGCTTATTAGCTTATTACTTTTTATGTGTATGAGTGTACTGTCAGATTCCCCTGGAACTGGAGTCAAAGATGGCTCTGAGCTGCCATGTGGGTGCTGGGAATCGTATGGAAGCAAGAAAGATGTATGTCTTTTCAAAGGCCTACCAAGATAAAACAAGGTAATACATTTGTACACATAAATCCAAAATAAAATAAAATAAAATAAAATAAAAAGAAATCTATTTCAGTAATTGATTACATTTCTTTTATGTGGATATAAGAGTTTATCGCCTGAATTTGTGAGAGTCCACCCCAGGAGGGGAAGGCTGAGGTGTTCAAACCATTCTTCTCCATCATGCTGACATGCCAGTCACTGTGCAAATGAAAACCAAGGGAGGGGCAGGGGGATGGCACCTGTGACTGAGCCGAGCTTCCTTTTTTTTTTCCTGTTTTCTGTTTTCTTTTCTTTTGTTTTGTTTTTTTAATGACCGGAACAGCTGAAAGGTAGAGGTGGTTGTCTCAGGCTTAAAAATGTACGGAAATGGAGCCTTCACAGAGTGCTGGCTTGGTGTGTGATATGTACAACTCGGACCCTTAAGGGGCCCTCCAAGCCACTTTACCAGAAGCAGCTCTCTTGATTGTCTTGCAAATGGAGTGGCCCCGGCCTTTAATCCCAGCATGCCAGATGAACTCTCTTGAGTTCCAGGACAGCCTACTGAACATACAGAGTTCCAGGCCAGCTGGGGTTCCAGGGAAACTGCTTTTCAAACACACACACACAAACACACACACACACACACACACACATACACACACACACACACACACAAAGATAAACAAATAAATAAATGATAAAAAATAAAGAAATAGCCATAAGAAGACGTGATGCCCAATGCCTTTAATTCCAGCTGGTTGGTCAATGTGACATGAAAGTCAGCCAGTCTTCCTCCATAAGGATTTCCAGGCCAGCTGGGGTTACTGGGAAACCCTGCCTCAAAAGTAAATGAATAAATAAATAAATAAATAAATAAATAAATCTACAATGAAATATTCAAGTTAGTCTTGGAAGCTTTTGAAAGACACCAGAATAAGCTGGGTGTGTTGTCGCACGCCTTTAAACATAGGTGTTGCCCTAGGCAGAGACAGGCAGATCTTTGTGAGTTCAAGGCCAGCCTGGTCTATGGAGTGAGTTCCAGGACAGCTGCGGCTACAGGGAGACCCTGTCTCGAAAAGACAAAAACAAACAAACAAACAGACAAACAAACAAAATCAGTGCCAATTGAAAGACACCAGAATACTTAAGGACCTCCCATGCTCATAGATTGGAAAAATCAATATATTAAAGATGACTGTCCTACCCAAAGTAATGAAGAGATTCAATGTAATCCCAATCAGAATCCCAACGTAACACACGTCATAGAATTGGGGGGGACAAAAAAATCCTAAAACTCCCATGGAAGCAGAAAAGACCGGGGATAGCCCAAGCAACCCTGAACACAAAGAGCAATGGAGGTGGAGGCCCTATGAACAACAACAAAAAACCCCACCCCGCAGCCTGCCATCATACTGCTTTAGATCAAACAGAGCCGGCTTATATTTAGGCTAAGCTACTGCTATTAATGTGCTTCTAGTATGTTCATAAACACAATCTTCCTGGACAGGTCTCGGAAATCTAAAACTGTGGGAGGAGCGCTCAATTAGATCTCACACCATTATGCAGACACACAGACACAGAGACACAGAGACACACAGACACACAGACAGATAGACAGACAGACAGACACACACACAGGGGCAGATAGAAAACATGAAACTCCTTTTTTTTGACGTTTGGAGACAAGGTCCCAGCTGGCCTGGAACACA
>VZQC01002342.1:1133922-1149320 GCA_009823505.1 Rhizomys pruinosus
AAGGAGAAATATGACAATGATGAGGTCGCTCCCCAACTGTAAATTGGAGACAACTATTGTAGAGGTAATCTCTTATAAAACCGGTAAAACTGCTTTCTTTAATTGACTACTAGACATGGGAACTGTGGAAGGGATTACTCTCTGTTCAGAACCAAATATAATACTAAAGTCCTAGGGCTATGCACTCAGGCAAAATATATTAACACATATGTCTTTTCAAAGGCTTAGCAAAGGGGTTGCAGAGATGGTCTAGAGGTTAAGAGCACCTGGTTAGATCCCCAGCACCCACATGGCAGCTGAGAACCATCGTTAGCTCCAGTTGCAGGGGAATTTGACGCCCACCTCTGATCTCTGTGGCATTGCACGAAACAGGTGCACAAACCTACATGGAGACAGTAAATTCATACACATAAAAATAAATAAATAAATAAATAAATAAATAAATAAATACATAATTTTAAAAATTTTATTTAAAAAAGGCCCACCAAGATAAAAATAAAAGGTAATACATTCGTACACATAAAACAAACAAAAAAAAGTTGGGGAAAAATAAATGAATAAATAATTAAGTAAATAAGTAAATAAATACAAAGTCTAAAAAAAAGGCCACCGTTAAAGCACAGATGGTACATCCGATTCTGATCAATGATTCTAAGCAAAGAACATACATCTGCCCTCACAACTGCTCCATTTTGCCATCACACTGCTCCATTGTGCCATCACACTGCTCCACTGCATCACAACCCTGCTCCATTGTGACATCACTCTGCTCCACTCTGCACTCACATGCTCCATTGTGCCCTCATGTTGCTCAATTGTGCCAACACTCTGCTCCATGGTGTCCAAACAGGGCTCCATTCTGCCCTTATGCTGCTCCTTTTTGCCATCACAGTCCTACATTGTGACATCACACTGCTCCATTTTGTCATCACAGTGCTCCATTGTGTCATCACACTGCTCCATTTTCCCAAACACTGCTCCATTGTGCCCACATGCTGCTCAATTGTGCAATCACACTGCTAAATTGTGCAATCACCCTGGTCTATTGTGCCCTCAAACTGCTCCATTGTGCCCTCACAGTGCTCTATTGTGCCCTCACATTGCTCCATTGTGTCATCACACTGCTCCATTGTGCCATCACACTGCTCCATTGTGCCCTCACAGTGCTCTATTGTGCCTTCACACTGCTCCATTGTGCCCTCACCCTGCTCTATTGTGCCCTCACACTGCTAACTCTTGTCATCACACTGCTCCATTGTGCCCTCATACTCCTCCATTGTGCAATCACACTGCTCCATATTGTCCTCACACTGCACAATTGTGCTATCACACTGCTCCATCCTGCCATGACACTGCTCCGTTGTACCATGACACTGCTCCATTGTGTCCTCACACTGCTCCATTGTGTTATCACACTGCTCCATTGTGCCATCACCCTGGTCCATTGCATCATCACACTGCTCCATTGTGCCCTCACACTGATCCATTTTAAACAAACGATGATCCATTGTGACATCACACTGCTCCTTTGTGTCATCATAATTCTCCATTGTGTCATCACACTGCTCCGTAGTGTCATCACACTTCTCCCATGTGCCCTCACCCTGCTCCATTCCATCATCACTCTGCTCCATTGTGTCATCACACTGTTCGATTCTGCCCTCACACTGCTCCATTGTGCCCTCATGAAGCTCCGTTTTGCCATCATACTGCTCCATTGTGCCCTCACGCTGCTCCCTTGTGCCCTCACACTGCTTGTTTTTATCCTCACAGTTCTCCATTTTGACATAACACTGCTCCATTGTGTTATCACAATACTCCATTGTGTCATCACACTGCTCCAATGTCCCCTCATACTGCTCCATTGTGCAGACACCCTGCTCAATTGTGCCATCACAGTGCTCCATTGTGCCCTCACTCTACTCCATTGTGCTCACACAGTGCTCTATTGTGCCCTAACACTGCTCCATTGTGTCATCACACTACTCCAGTGTGCCATCACACTGCTCCATTGTGCCATCACAGTGCTCTATTTTGCCCTCACACTGCTCCTCTGGGCCCTCGCCGGGCTCTATTGTACTCTCAAAATGCTCCATTTTGTCATCACACTTCTCCATTGAGTCATCACACTGCTCCATTGTGCCCACATCCTCCTCCATTTTGCCCTCACGCTGTTCAATTTTGTCCTCACACTGATCCATTGTGCCAACACACTGCTCCATTATGCCATCACATTCCTCCATTGTGCCCTCATGCCACTCCATATTATCCTCACACTCCTCCATTGTGTCATCACACTGCTCCATTGTGCTCTCACACTGCTCAATTGTGCCATCACACTGCTCCATTTTGTCCTCACCCTGGTGCATTGTTCCCTCACACTGCTCCATTGTGTCCTCACTCTGCTCCATTGTGCCATAACACTGTTCCTTTGTGTCCAGACTGCTTCTTTGTGCCCTCACGCTGCTCCATTTTCCATCACATTGCTCCATTGTGTCATCAAGTTGCTCTATTGTGTAATCATACTGCTCCATTGTGCCTTCACACTGCTCCGTTGTGTCCTCACACAGTTCCATTGTGTCATCATACTGCTCAATTTTGTCATAACACTGATCCATTGTGCCATCACACTGCTCCAGTGTGCCATCACACAGATCCATTCTGCCCTCACACAGATCCATTGTGTCATCACACAGCTCTATTCTGCCATCACACTGCTCCATTATGTGACCACACTGCTCCATTGTGCCATCACACTGCTCCATTACATCACCACCTTGCTCCATTGTGTCATCACACTGCTCCATTATGCCCTCACACTGCTCTATTGTGCACTCATGCTGATCCACCGTGTCATCACACTTCTCTATTGTGCCCTCACAGTATTCCATTATGCCCTCCCTTTGTTCCTTTGTGCATTCACCATGCTCCATGGTGACAACACACTGCTCCATTGTGTCACCACACTACTCCAGAGTGTCATCACACTTCTCCATTGTGCCCACACACTGTTCCATTGTGACATCATACTGCTCCATGTGTCATCACCCTGCTCCATTCTGCCCTCACATTGCTAAATTGTGCCCTCATGCTGCTCCATTGTGCCATCATACTATTCCATTGTGCCCTCACAGTCCTCCACTGTGCCCACACGCTGCTCCTTTTTGCCCTCACAGTGCTGCATTGTGACCTCACACAGCTCCATTGTGTCATCACAGTAATCCATTGTGTCATCACACTGCTCCGTTCTGCCCTCATACTGCTCCATTGTGCCCACACCCTGCTCCATTTTGCTATCAAATTGCTCCATTGTGCCTTCAATCTTCTCCATTATGCCCTCACAGTGCTCTAATGTGCCCTCACACTGCTCCATTTTGTCAGTACACTGCTCCATTGTGTCATCACACTGGTCCATTGTGTCATCACAGTGCTCCATTGTGCCATCACACTGCTCCATTAAATCATCACCCTGATCCATTCTGTCATCACACTGCTCCATTCTGCCCTAACACTGCTTTATTGTGTCCTCACACTGCTCCATTGTGTCCTCACAGTGCTCCATTGGGACATCACACTTCTCCTTTCTGTCATCACACTGCTCCCTTTTGCCATCACACTGCTACATTGTGCCCTCACAGTGCTCCATTATGCCCTCACTTTCTCTTTGTGCCTTCACAGTGCTCCATTGTGACATCACACTGCTCCATTGTGCCATCACAAAGCTCTGTTGTGCCCTCACACTGCTCCATTTTGTCATTACACAACTCCAATTTGCCATCACATTGCTCCATTGTGTCATCACATTGCTCCATTGTGTCATCACATTGCTCCATTGTGTCATCACACTGCTCCATTGTGCCATCACACTCCTCCTTTTTGCTCTCACACTGCTCCATTTTGCCCTCATTTTGCTCCTTTTTGCCCTCACTGTGCTCCATTGTGCCATCACATTGCCCCATCTTGTCATCACCCTCCTCCATTCTGCCCTCACACTGCTCTATTGTTCCCTCACGCTGCTCAATTTACGCATGACACTGCTCCATTGTGCTGGCACTTTCCTCCATTTTGCCCTCACTCTGCTTCATTGGGTCATCACACTGCTGCATTGTGTAATCATGATGCTCCTTTGTGTCATCGCACTGCTCCATTGTGCCCACACATTGATCCAATGTGTCCTCACACAGTTCCATTGTGTCAACACCCTGCTCAATTGTGTCATCACAGTGCTCCATTGTGCCTTCATTCTGCTCCATTGTGCCCTCCCACAGCTCCATTTTGCCCTCACACTGTTCAATTGTGTCATCACACAGCTCCATTGTGCCATTACACTGCTCCATTGTGCCATCATACTGCTCCAATTTGTCATCACACAGCTCCATTGTGCCATCACACTGATCCATTGCATCATCACCCTGCCCCATTGCATCATCACACTGCTCCATTCTGCCCTCACACTGCTTACTGTGCCCTCATGCTGCTCCATTTTCCTATCACACAGCTCCATTGTGCTGACCCACTGCTCCACTGTGCCCTCACTTTGCTCATTTGTGCCCTCACAGTGCTCCATTGTGATATCACAAATCTCCATTGTGTCATCACACTGCTCCATTGTGTCATCACACTGCTCCATTGTGCCAACACGTTGCTCCATTGTGCCCTCACACTGCCCCATTGTGTCATCATACAGCTCCATTGTGCCATCACACTGCTCCATTGTGCCCTCACACTGCTCAATTGTGTCATCACACAGCTCCATTGTGCCATCACACTGCTATATTGTGTCATCACACTGCTCCATTGTGCCCTCACACTGCTCAATTGTGCCATCACACTGCTCCATTGTGTCCTCACCCTGGTGCATTATTCCCTCACACTGCTCCATTGTGCCCTCACTCTGCTCCATTGTGCCATCACACTGCTCCTTTGTGTCATTACACTGCTCCATTGTGCCCACACACTGCTCCATTGTGCACTCACGCTGCTCCATTTTGCCATCACACTCTTCCGTGGTGTCAACACGATGCTCCATTGTGTCATCACACTGCTCCAACTTATCAGCGCACTGTTCCATTGTGTCCTCACTCTGGTCCATTGTGCCATCACACAGCTCCATTGTGCCCACACATTGCTCCATTGTGTCATCACACAGCTCAATTGTGCCATCGCACTGCACCATTGTGACAACAGACTGCTCCATTGTGCCCTCATCCTCTTCCATTTTCCCCTCACACTGCTCAATTTTGTCCTCACACTGCTCCATTGTGCCATCACATTCCTCCATTGTGCCCTCATGCCACTCCATTCTGTCAACACACTGCTCCCTTGTGCCATCACACTGCTCCATTTTGCACTCGCAGTGCTCTATTGTGCTCTCACACTGCTTACTTTTGTTATCACACTGCTCCTTTTGCCCTCAAACAGCTAAATAGTGCCAGCTCACTGCTCCATTCTGCCATCAGACTATTACACCGTTCAATCACACTGCTCAGTGGTGTCCTCACAGTGCTCGATTTTCCCCACACTTCTCACTTTTGCCAACACAATGCTCCATTGTGACCTCACATTGCTCCATTGTGTCATCACACTGCTCCATTGTGCCCTCACACTGATCCATTGTAGACAAACAGTGATCCATTGTGACATCACACTGGTCCTTTGTGTCATCACACTTCTCCGTTGTGTCATCAAAATGCTCCACAGTGTGATCTCACTTCTCCAATATGCCCTCACGCTGCTACATTGTGATATCACACTGCTCCATTGTGTCCTCACAATGCTCCATTGTGCCATCACCCTGCTCCATTCCAATCATCACACTGCTAAATTTTGTAATCACACTGCTCGATTCTGCCCTCACACTGCTCTACCGTGCCCTCATGAATCTCCTTTGTGCCATCGTACTGCTCAATTGTTCCCTCAGAGTGCTCTCTTGTGCCCTCATGCTGCTCGTTTTTGTCCTCACAGTGCTCCATTTTGATATAACACTGCTCCATTGTGTCATCACAATGCTCCATTGTGTCATCACACTGCTCCATTTTGCCCTCATACTGCTCCATTGTGCAGACACCCTGCTCAATTGTGCCATCACAGTGCTCCATTGTGCCCTCACCCTACTCCATTGTGCCCTCACACTGCTCCATCGTGCCCACACAGTGCTCTATTGTGCCCTCACACTGCTCCATTGTGTCATCACACTGCTCCATTGTGCCATCACACTGCTCCATTGTGCCATCACAGAGCTCTATTTTGCCCTCACACTGCTCCATTTTGCCCTCGCCCGGCCCTATTGTGCCCTCATCATGCTCCATTTTCTCATCACACTGCTCCATTGAGTCATCACACTGCTCCATTGTGCCCTCATCCTCCTCAATTTTGCACTCACACTGCTCAATTTTGTTCTCACACTGCTCCATTGTGGCAACACACTGCTCCATTATGCAGTCACATTCCTCCATTGTGCCCTCATGCCACTCCGTATTGTCCTCATACTCCTCCATTGTGTCATCACACTGCTCTATTGTGCCCTCACACTGATCCATTGTGCCCTCATGCCACTCCATTTTGTTCTCACATTCCTCCATTGTGTCATCACACTGCTCCATTGTGCCCTCACACTGCTCAATTGTGCCATCACACTGCTCCATTGTGTCCTCACCCTGGTGCATTGTTCCCTCACACTGCTCCATTGTGTCCTCACTCTGCTCCATTGTGCCATCACAATGTTCCTTTGTGTCCTCACACTGCTTCTTTGTGCCCTCAAGCTGCTCCATTTTCCATCACACTGCTCCATTGTGTCAACAAGTTGCTCTATTGTGTAATCACACTGCTACATTGTGCCCACACACTGCTCCATTGTGCCCTCACACAGTTCCATTGTGTCATCATACTGCTCAACTGTGTCAAAACACTGCTCCCTTGTGCCCTCACATTGCTCCAATGTGTCATCACACAGATCCATTCTGCCCTCACTCAGATCCATTGTGACATCACACAGCTCCATTGTGCCATCACACTACTCCATTTTTTCATCACACTGCTCCATTGTGCCATCACACTTCTCCATTACATCACCACCCTGCTCCACTGTGTCATCACACAGCTCCATTATGTCCTCACACTGCTCTATTGTGCACTCACACTGCTCCACTGTGCCATCACACTGCTCCATTGTGCCCTCACTGTGTTCCATTATGCCCTCACTTTCCTCCTTTGTGCCTTCACAGTGCTCCATTGTGACAAGACACTGCTCTATTGTGTCACCACACTACTCCATAGTGTCATCACACTGCTCCATTTTGCCGTCACACTGTTCCATTGTGACATCACACTGATCCATTGTGCCATCACTATGCTCCATTTTGTCATCACAATGTTCCATTGCAGCATCTCACTGCTCCCTTGTGTCATCAAACTACTCCATTGTGCCCTCACCCTGTTCCATTGTGACAACACACTGCTCCATTGTGTCATCACCCTGCTCCATTGTGCCATTACACTGCTCCATTCCAGCATCACACTGCTCCATTGTGTCATCACACTGCTTTATTCTGTCCTCACACTGCACCATTGTGCCCTCATGCTGCTACATTGTTACATCACACAGCTCCATTGTGCCCTCACAGTGTTCCATTGTGTCATCACAGTAATCCATTTTGTCATCACACTACTCCTTTCTGCCCTCATACTGCTCCATTGTGCCAACACCCTGCTCCATTTGGCCATCAAACTGCTGCATTGTGCCTACACACGTCTCCATTATGCCCTCACTGTGCTCTATTGTGCCCTCACACTGGTCCATTGTGTCAATACATTGCTCCATTGTGCCATCACACTGCTCCATTGTATCCTCACAGTGCTCTACCTTGCCCTCTCACTGCTCCATTCTGACGTCACCATGCTCTATTGTGCCCTATCTCTACTCCATTTTGTCAACACATTGCTCCATTGTGTCATCACACTGCTCCATTGTGCCTTCACACTGCTCCATTTTGTACTCACACTGCTCCATTGTGCCAACAAACTGCTCCATTGGGCCCTCACTCTGCTCCACTGTGCCATCACACTGCTCCATTGTGCTGTCACAGTATTCCATTATGCCCTCACTTTGCTCCTTTGTGCCTTCACAGTGCTCCATTGTGACATCACACTGTTACATTGTGTTACCACCCTACTCCATAGTGTCTTCACACTGCTCCGTTGTGCCCTCACACTGTTCCATTGTGACATCACACTGCTCCATTGTGTCATCACCCTGCTCCATTGTGCCATTAAACTGCTCCATTCCAGCATCACACTGCTCCATTGTGTCATCACACTGCTTCATTCTGCCCTCACACTGCACCATTGTGCCCTCATGCTGCTCCATTTTCCCATCACACGGATCCATTGTGCCCTCACCATGCTCCATGGTACCCACATGCTGCTCCTTTTTGCCCACACAATGCTCCATTGTGACCTCACACTGCTCCATTGTGTTATCACAGTAATCAATTGTGTCATCACACTGCTCCGTTCTTCCCACATACTGCTCCATTGTGCCCACATCCTGCTCCATTTGGCCATCAAACTGATCCATTGTGCCTTCAAGCTTCTCCATTATGCCCTCACAGTGCTCTATCGTGCCCTCACACTGCTCCATTGTGTCAATACACTGCTCCATTGTGCCATTACACTGCTCCATTGTGTCCCCACAGTGCTCTACTTTGCCCTCTCACTGCTCCATTGTGATCTCACCATGCTCTATTTTGCCCTATCTCTACTCAATTTTGTCATCACACTGCTCCATTGTGTCATCGCACTACTCAATTGTGCCTTCACACTGCTCCATTTTGTAATCACACTGCTCCATTGTGCCAACACACTGCTCCATTTTGCCCCCACTGTGCTCCATTCTGTCATCACACTGCTCCATTGTGCTGGCACGCTCATCCATTGTGCCCTCACTCTGCTCCATTGTGCCATGACACTGCTGCATTGTGTCATCATGATGCTCCATTGTGTCATCACACTGTTCCATTGTACCCTCACACTGATCCATTGTGCCCTCATTCTGCTCCATTGTGCCATCCCACTGCTCAATTATGTCATCACACAGCTGCATTTTGCCATCACACTGCTCCACTGTGTCAACACGATGCTCCATTGTGTCATCACACTGCTCCATTGTGTCATCACATTGCTCCATTGTGCCCTCACTCTGCTCCATTGTGCCATCACACTGTTCCTTTGTCTCCTCACACTGCTTCTTTGTGCCCTCACGATGCTCCATTTTCCATCACACTGCTCAATTGTGTCATCAAGTTGCATTATTGTGTAATCACACTGCTCCATTGTGCCCACACACTGCTCCATTGTGTCCTCACACAGTTCCATTGTGTCATCATACTGCTCAATTGTGTCAAAACACTGCTCCATTGTGCCCTCACAGTGCTCCAATGTGCCATCACACAGATCCATTCTGCCCTCACACAGATCCATTGTGTCATCACACAGCTCCATTGTGCCAACACACTGCTCCATTTTGTCATTACACTGCTCCATTGTGCCATCAGACTGGTCCATTACATCATCACCCTGCTCCATTCTTTCATCACACTGCTCCATTATGTCCTCACACTGCTCCAATGTGCCCTCACACTGTTCTAGTGTGACATCACACTGCTTCCTTGTGTCATCACCCTGCTCCATTGTGCCATTACACTGCTCCATTCCAGCATCACACTGCTCCATTGTCCCATCACACTGCTCCATTGTGCCCTCAACATGCTCCATTTTACCCACACGCTGCTCCTTTTGGCCCACACAGTGCTTCATTGTGACCACACCCTGTTCCATTGTGTCATCACAGTAATCCATTTTGTCATCACACTGCTACGTTCTGCCCTCATACTGCTACATTGTGCCCACACCTTTCTACATTTGGTCATCAAACTGCGCCATTGTGCCTTCAAATGTCTCAATTATGCCCTCACAGTGCTCTATTGTGCCCTCACACTGGTCCATTGTGTCAATACACTGCTCCATTGTGCCTTCACACTGTTCCATTGTGTCCTCACAGTGCTCTACTTTGCCCTCTCACTGATCCATTGTGACCTCACCATTCTCTGTTGTGCCCTCACTCTACTCCATTTTCTCAACACATTGCTCCATTGTGTCCTCATACTGCTCCATTTTGATTTCACACTTCTCCATTTTATACTCACACTGCTCCTTTGTGCCAACACACTGCTCCATTGGGCCCTCACTCTGCTCCACTGTGCCATCACACTGCTCCATTGTGCCCTCACAGTATTCCATTATGCCCTCACTTTGCTACTTTTTGCCTTCATAGTGCTCCATTGTGACATCACACTGCTCCATTGTGTCACCACACTACTCCTTAGTGTCATCACACTGCTCCATTGTGCCCTCACACTGTTCCATTGTGACATCACACTGCTCCATTGTGTCTTCACCCTGTTCCATTGTGCAATTACACTGCTCCATTCCAGCATCACACTGCTCCATTGTCTCATCACACTGCTCCATTCTGCCTTCACACTGTGCCATTGTGCCCTCATGCTGCTCCATTTTCCCATCACACGGCTCCATTGTGCCCTCACCATGCTCCATTGTACCCACACGCTGCTAATTTTTGAACACACAGTGCTCAATTGTGACCTCACCTTGCTCCATTGTGTCATCACAGTAATCTATTGTGTCATCACACTTCTCCTTTCTGCCCTCATACTGCTCCATTGTGCCAACACTCTGCTCCATTTGGCCATCAAACTGCTCCATTGTGCCTTCAAACGTCTCCATTATGCCCTCACAATGCTCTACTGTGCCCTCACACTGCTCCATTGTGTCAACACACTGCTCAATTGTGCCATCACTCTGCTCCAATGTGTCCTCGCAGTACTCTACTTTGCTCTCTCACTGTTCCATTGTGACCTCACCATCTCTATTGTGCCCTATCACTACTCCATTTTGTCAAAACATTGCTCCATTGTGTCATCACACTGCTCCATTGTGCCTTCACACTGCTCCATTTTATACTCACACTGCTCCATTGGGGCCGGCACATTCCTCCATTGTGACTTCACTCTGCTCCATTGTGCCATGACACTGGTGCATTGTGTCATCATGATGCTCCATTGTGTCATCACACTGCTCTATTGTGCCCTCACACTGATCCATTGTGCCCTCACACAGTTCCATTTTGTCATCACACTGCTCAACTGATTCATCACACTGCTCCATTGTGCCCTCATACTGTTCAATTGTGCCATCACACTGCTCCATTGTGTCCTCACCCTGGTGCATTGTTCCCTCACACTGCTCCATTGTGTCCTCACTCTGCTTCACTGTGCCATCACACTGTTACTTTGTGTCCTCACACTGCCTCTTTCTGCATTCACGCTGCTCCATTTTCCATCACACTGCTACATTGTGTCCTCAAGTTGCTCTATTGTGTAATCACTCTGTTCCATTGTGCCCACACACTTCTCCATTGTACCCTCACACATTTCCATGGTGTCATAATACTGCTCAATCATGTCAAAGCACTGTTCCATTGTGCCCTCACAGTGCTCCAATGTGCCATCACACAGATCCATTCAGCCCTCACACAGATCCATTGTGTCATCACACAGCTACATTGTGCCATCACACTGCTCCATTTTGTCATCACACTGCTCCATTGTGCCATCACACTGCTCCATTACAACATCACCCTGCTCCATTGTGTCATCACACTTCTCCATTATGCCCTCACCCTGCTCTATTGTGCACTCACGCTGCTCCACTGTGCCATCACACTGCTCCCTTGTGCCCTCACTGTATTCCATTATGCCCTCACTTTGCTCCTTTGTGCCTTCACAGTGCTCCATTGTGACATCACACTGCTCCATTGTGTCACCACACTACTCCATAGTGTCATCACACTGCTCCATTTTGTCCTCACACAGTTCCACTGTGACATCACACTGCTCCATTGTGTCATCACCCTCCTCCATTGTGCCATTATGCTGCTCCATTCCAGCATCACACTGCTCCATTGTGTCATCACACTGCTCCAGTCTGCCCTCACACTGCGCCATTGTGCCCTCATGCTGCTCCATTGTGCCATCACACTACTCCATTGTGCCCTCACAGTGCTTCATTGTACTCACACGCTGCTCCTTTTTGCCCACACAGTGCTCCATTGTTACCTCACACTGCTCCATTTTGTCATCACAGTAATCCATTGTGTCATCACACTGCTCTGTTCTGCCCTCATACTGCTCCATTGTGCCCACACCCTGCTCCATTTGGCCATCAAACTGCTCCATTGTGCCTTCAAACGTCTCCATTATGCTCTCACAGTGCTCTATTGTGCCCTCACACTGCTACATTGTCAATTCACTGCTCCATTGTGCCATCACTGTGTGCCATTGTGTCCTCACAGTGCTCTACTTTACCTTCTCACTGCTCCATTGTGACCTCACCGTGCTCTATTGTGCCCTTTCACTACTCAGTTTTGTCATCACACTGCTCCATTGTGTCATCACACTGCTCCATTGTGCCTTCACACTGCTCCATTTTGTATTCACACTGCTCCATTGTGCCAACACACTGCTCCATTTTGTCCTCACTCTGCTCCATTTTGCCGGCACATTCCTCCATTGTGGCCTCACTCTGCTCCATTGTGCCATCACACTGCTCCATTGTGTCATCACAGTGCTCCATTGTGCCATCACACAGCTCCATTGTGCCATTGCACTGCTCCATTGTGACATCACAGTGCTCCATTGTGTCATCACACTGCTCCATTCTGCCCTCACACTGCTCTATTTTTCCCTCTATTTGCTCCATTTTTCGATCACACTGCTCCTTTGTGCCCTCACTCTGCTCCATTATGGCCTCAATTTGCTCCTTTTTGCCCTCGTAGTGCTCCATCATGATATCACACTGCTCCATTGTGTCATCACACTGCTCCATTGTGCTCACACACTGCTCCATTGTGCCCTCACAAAGTTCCATGTGTCAACACACTGCTCAATTGTGTCATCACAGTGCTCCATTGTGCCCTCATTCCGCTCCATTGCGCCATCCCACAGCTCCACTGTGCCATCACCCTGCTCAATTGTGTCATCACACAGCTACATTGTCCCATTACATTACTCCATTGTGCCATCACACTGCTCCAATTTGTCATCACACTGCTCCATTGTGCCATCACACTAATCCATTGCATCACCCTGCTCCATTGTGTCATCACACTGCTCAATTTTGGCCTCACAATGCACTACTGTGCCCTCACCCTGCTCCATTTTGCCATCACACTGCTCCTTTGTGCCCTCACACTGCTGCATTTGGCCCTCACTCTGCTAGTTTGTGCCCTCACTGTGTTCCATTGTGCCATCACACTGCTCCATTGTGCCATCACACTGCTCCATTCTGTCATCACCCTGCTCCATTGTTCCCTAACACTGCTCTATTGTGTCCTCACACTGTGCCATTGTGTCATCACACTGCCCATTCTGACCTCATACTGCAGCATTTTGCCATCACCCTGCTCCATTGTGTCCGCACACTGCTCCATTGGGCCTGCACACTGCTCCATTGTGCCATTCTACAGTTGGATTGTGCAATCCCTCTGCTCCATTGTGTCATCAGTCAACTCCAATGTGCCAACACACTGCTCCATTGTGTCATCAAGCTGCTCCATTGCGCTATCACACTGCTCCACTTCATCATAACCCTGCTCCATTGTGTCATCACACTGTTCCATTCTGCCCTCACACTGCTCCTTTTTGGCATCACACTGCTAAATTGTGCCCTCACACTGCTGCATTGGGCCCACACAGTGCTCCATTGTGCCATTCTACAGTCCGATTGTGCACTCCCTCTGCTTCATTGTGTCATCAATCAACTCCATTGTGCCATCACACTGCTCCAGTGTGTCATCACCCTGCTCCACTGTGCCATCACACTGCTCCCCTGCATCATAACCCTGCTCCATTGTGTCAACACCCTGTTCCATTCTGCCCTCACACTGCTCCATCTTGCCCTCATGCTGCTCGATTTTGCCATCACTCTGCTCCATTGTGCCCTCAGAGTGTTCCATTTTGCCACACACTGCTCCTTTTTGCCCTCGCTGTGCTCCATTGTGACATCACACTGCTCCATTGTGTAATCACCGTGCTCCACTGTGTCATCACTCTGCTCCATTGTGCCTTCATCCTGCTCCATTTTGCCCACACTATGCTCAATTGTGCCATCACACTGCTCGATTGTGTCCTCACTCTGCTCCATTGTGCCATCTAACTGTTGTATTGTGCCCTCACAGTTCTCTATTGTGCCCTCACACTGCTCCATTGCATCATCACACTGCTCCATTGTGCCCTCTCAGTGCTCTATTGTGCCTTCACACTGCTCCATTGTGCCTTCACCGTGCTTTATTGTACGCTCACACTGCTCCATTTTGTCATCACACTGCTCAGTTGTGTCATCACACTGCTCCATTGTGCCCTCATACTCCTCCATTGTGTTCTCATGCTGCTTCATTTTGTCCTCACTCTGCTCCTTTGTGCTATCACACTGCTCCATTTTGCCATCACACTGCTCCATTGTGCCATGACACTGCTCCATTGTGCCATCACACTGCTGCATTGTGTCATCATGATGCTCCATTGCCTCATCACACTGCTCCATTGTGCCCACACACTGATCCATTGTGCCCTTACAGAGTTGCATTTTGTCATCACACTGCACAGTTGAGTCATTACAGTGCTCCATTGTGCCCTCATTCTGCTCCATAAAGACGGAAGAAGGCACTCCAGGGAGGGAGGATAATAGGAGAGAGACAGTTATTTTCAAGGGGGAAAGAAAGGGAGATACTTAAGCTGGAGATGGAGGAGGATTTGACAGGGAAGGAGAGAAGAGAAATAAATAATGCTCAGGTGGTGCTGGTGGTGGTAGTGGTTGTGGTTTGAAAAAACAGAGAGAAATGGATTAGTAAGAATAAAAACTTACACATAGAGTATCTACACATGAGAGAAGCTGAAGGCTATAGGAGAAATACAGTGCCAGACAGGAGAAAACTCCATTCGAGTTGATGGTCAGGATAGTCCATGAGACTCCCAAAATAACACAGGCTATTGCCACACTTTCAAATACCTTTGGAATCCCAACAGTTTTGTGGTGAACTGAATTGCAGATTCTGAACCTTACAGAGAAACATATAATAAAACAGTCTATTCCCCAAATGAAAAACGACAGTGCTTTGTCAGGGATTTCTTTTTTTTTTTTTTTTTTTTTTTTTTTTTTTTTTTTTTTTTTTTTTTTTTTTTTTTTTTTTTTTTTTTTTTTTTTTTTTTTTTTTTTTTTTTTTTTCTAATTTATAATTTTTTTTTTTTTTTTTTTTTTTGTCTTTT
>VZQC01002342.1:1156119-1257956 GCA_009823505.1 Rhizomys pruinosus
TATTACTGCCTTACAAAAAATAAAATTTGAGACCTTGATCAGATTCTTGTCTTGGTCTCCTTCTTTGGGTCTGGTTTGTATCTCATTCAGGTAACTTTCTCCTTGGGCCCCTGTTGAAGACCCCGCGGGCCAGGGAAAATAAATAAATAAATAAATAAATAAATAAATAAATAAATAAAAAATCATTTCAATTTGATTCAAACTATATTAATTTACAATTTAGAGATTTCCAGGCCAGCTGGGTGGGGCTACAGACCACTTTTCAAAACGACCAAAAAAAAAAAAAAAAGGCATAGGCAGGGGGCATGGTTGCCCACAACTTCCTTCAATCCCAACACCTTACGGAAACCAAAGGAGTACACATATGTCTTTTCAAAGGCTTACCAAAGGGGTTGCAGAGATGGTTTAGAGGTTAAGAGCACCTGGTTAGATCCCCAGCACCAACATGGCAGCTGAGAACCATTGTTAGCTCCAGTTCCAGGGGAATTTGATGCCCACCTCTGATCTCTGTGGCATTGCACGAAACGGGTGCACAAGCCTACATGCAGACAGTAAATTCATACACATAAAAATAAATAAATAAATACATAATTTTAAAAAATTATTTAAAAAAGGCCCACCAAGATAAAAAAAAAAGGTAATACATTCGTACACATAAAACAAAACAAAACAAAAAGGTGGGAAAATAAATGAATAAATAATTAAGTAAATAAGTACATAAATAAATACAAAGTCTAAAAAAAAAGACCACCGTTAAAGCACAGATGGTACATCCGATTCTGATCAATGATTCTAAGAGCAGAGCATACAGGAGGAGGACCCCAGGAACAGCACAATATGAAGCTGACCTACCTAAATATGTGTAGGATAAGCTACTGCTATTATTTCTTTCTTACATGTCCATAGATACAATCTCCCTGTACATGAGTTAGAAATATGAAGATAGGGAAGAAATACACACAAAACAGTTTTTATTTTTATTTATTTAAAATTCATTCTAATTATATTAATTTTTTTTCATGTCTAAACACTTAAAAATTTTTTTTGGTCTTTTTGAGACAGGATCTCCCTGGAGCCCCAGCTTTCCTGGAAGTCACTCTGTAGACCAGGCTGGCCTTGAACTCCATTGCATCATCACCCTCCTCCCTGGTGTCATTACACTGCTCCATTCTGCCCTCACACTGCTCTACTGTGCCCTCACGAAGCTCCACTGTGCCATCACACTGCTAATCTTTGCCCTCACAGTGCTCCATTATGCCCACACTTTGCTCATTTGTGTGCTCACAGTGCTCCATTATGAAATCACACTGCTCCATTGTGTCATCACACTGATCCACTGTGTCATCACACTGCTCCATTGTGCCCTAACATTGCTCTATTGTGCCCTCACCCTGCTCTACTGTGTTATCACAGTGTGCCATTGTGCCCTCACAGTGCTCTGTTGTGCCCAAACACTGTTCCATTGTGCCCTCACACTGTTCCATTTTGTCATCACACTGCTCCATTTTGTCATCACACTGCTCCATAGTGTCATCACACTACTCCATTGTACCCACACAGTGCTCCATTGTGCCAACACACTGCTCCATTGTGTCATCACACTGCTCCATTTTGCCATCACACTGCTCCATTGTGCCCACACACTGCTGCATTATTCCATCACACAACTCCATTGTGCCCTCACACTGCTCCATTTTGTCATCAAACAACTACATTGTGCCATCACACTGCTCAATTGTGTCATCACACTGCTCCATTGTGCAATCACACTGCTCCACTGCATCATAACACTGCTCAATTGTGTCAACACACTGCTCCATTCTGCCCTCACACTGCTCCATTTTGCCATCACACTGCTCCATTGTGCCCTCACACTGAGCCATTGTGCCATCAAACAGCTCCATTGGGCCATCGTACTGCTCCATTGTGCCATCGAACAACTCCACTGTGCTATGACACTGCTTCATTGTGTCATGCCACTGCTCCATTGTGCCATCACACTGCTCCACTGCATCATAACCCTGCTCCATTGTGACATCACACTGCTACATTCTGCCCTCACACTGCTCCATTGTTCCTTCATGTTGCTCGATTGTGCCAACATTCTGCTCCATTGTGTCCAAACTGTGCTCCATTCTGCCCTTATGCTTCTCCTTTTTGCCATCACAGTGCTACATTGTGACATCACACTGCTCCATTGTGTCATCACAGTGCTCCATTGTGTCATCACACTGCTCCATTGTGCCCTCACACTGCTCCATTGTGCCCACATGCTGCTCAATTGTGCAATCACACTGCTAAATTGTGCCTTCACCCTGGTCCATTGTGCCCTCAAACTGCTCCATTGTGCCCTCACAGTGCTCTATTGTGCCCTCACACTGCTCCATTGTGCCCTCACAGTGCTCTATCGTCCCTTTACACTGCTCCATTGTGCCTTCATCATGCTCTTTTGTGCCCTCACACTGCTCACATTTGTCATCACAGTGCTCAATTGTGTCATCACACTGCTACATTGTGCCCTCATACTCCTCCATTGTGCCCTCACACTGCTCCATATTGTCCTCACACTGCACAATTTTGCTATCACACTGCTCCGTTCTGTCATGACACTGGTCCCTTGTGCCAGGACACTGCTCCATTGTGCCCTCACACTGCTCCATTGTGTTATCACACTGCTCCATTGTGCCATCACACTGGTCCATTGCATCATCACACTGCTCCATTGTGCCCTCACACTGATCCATTTTAAATAAATGCTGATCCATTGTGACATCACACTGCTCCTTTGTGTCATCACAATTCTCCATTGTGTCATCACACTGCTCCGTATTGTCATCACACTTCTCCCCTGTGCCCTCACACTGCTGCATTGTGATGTCACACTGCTCCTTTGTGTCTGCACACTGCTCCATTGTGCCATCACTCTGGTCCATTCCATCATCACACTGCTCCACTGTGTCATCACACTGCTCGATTCTGCCTTCACACGGCTCCATTGTGCCCTCATGAAGCTCCTTTGTGCCATCACACTGCTCGATTGTGCCCTCACAGTGCTCCCTTGTGCCCTCACACTGCTCAATTTTTTCCTCACAGTTGTCCAATTTGACATAACACTGCTCCATTGTGTCATCACAATACTCCATTGTGTCATCAAACTGCTCCGTTGTCCCCTCATACTGCTCCATTGTGCAGAAACCCTGCTCAATTGTGCCATCACAGTGCTCCATTGTGCCCTCAACATACTCCATTGTGCTCTCACAGTGCTCTATTGTGCCTTCACACTGCTCCATTGTGTCATCACACTGCTCCATTGTGCCATCACACTGCTCTATTTTGCTCTCACACTGCTCCATTGTGCCCTCGCTGTGCTCTATTTTGCCCTCACAATGCTCCATTTTGTCATCACACTGCTCCATTGAGTCATCACACTGCTCCATTGTGCCCTCATCCTCCTCCATTTTGCCCTCACGCTGCTCAGTTTTTTCCTCACATTGCTCCATTGTGCCAAAACACTGCTCCATTATGCCCTCACACTGCTCAATTGTGCCATCACACTGCTCCATTGTGTCCTCACCCTGGTGCATTGTTCCCTCACACTGCTCCATTGTGTCCTCACTCTGCTCCATTGTGCCATCACACTGTTCCTTTGTGTCCTCACACTGCTTCTTTTTGCCCCCAGCCTGATCCATTTTCCATCACGTTGCTCCATTGTGTCATCTAGTTGCTATATTGTGTAATCACACTGCTCCATTGTGCCTTCACACTGCTCCATTGTGCCCTCACACAGTTCCATTGTGTCATCATACTGCTCAATTGTGTCATAACACTGCTCCATTGTGCCAACACACTGCTCCAATGTGCCATCACACAGATCCGTTCTGCCCTCACACAGATCCATTGTGTCATCACACAGCTCTATTCTGCCATCACACTACTCCATTGTGTGATCACACTGCTCCATTGTGCCATCACACTGCTCCATTACATCACCACACTGCTCCAATGTGTCATCACACTGCTCCATTATGCCCTCACACTGCTCTATTGTGCATTCATGCGGCTCCACTGTGCCATCACACTGCTCCATTGTGCCCTCACAGTATTCCATTATGCCCTCACTTTGCTCCTTAGTGCCTTCACAGTGCTCCATTGTGACATCACACTGCTCCATTGTGCCACCACACTACTCCATAGTGTCATCATACTTCTCCATTGTGCCCTCACACTGTTCCATTGTGAAAGCCCACTACTCCATTGCGTCATCACCCTGCTCCATTGTGCCATTACACTGCTTCATTCCTTCATCACACTGCTCCATTGTATCATCACACTGCTCCATTCTGCCCTCACACTGCTCCATTGTGCCCTCATGCTGCTCCATTGTGCCATCACACTATTCCATTGTTCCCTCACAGTGCTCCAATGTGCCCACACGCTGCTCCATTTTGACCTCACGGTGCTCCATTGTGACCTCACACTGCTCCATTTTGTCATCACAGTAATCGATTTTGTCATCATACTGCTCCGTTCTGCCCTCATACTGCTCCATTGTGCCCACACCCTGCTCCATTTTGCTATCAAACTGCTCCATTGTGCCTTTAGTCTTCTCCATTATGCCCTCACAGAGCAATAATGTGCCCTCACAGTGCTCCATTTTGTCAGTACACTGCTCTATTGTGTCATCACACCGATCCATTGTGTCATCACAGTGCTCCATTGTGCCATCACACTGCTCCATTAAATCATCACCCTGCTCCATTCTGTCTTGTCACTGCTCCATTCTGTCCTAACACTGCTTTATTGTCCCCTCACGCTGCTACATTGTGCTATCACACTGGTCCATTCTGTCCACACACTGCTCCATTGTGACATCACTCTTCTCCTTTCTGTCATCACACTGCTCCCTTTTGCCATGACACTTCTGCATTGTGCCCTCACAGTGCTCCATTATGTCCTCACTTTCTCTTTGTGGCCTCACAGTGCTCCATTGTGACATCACACTGCTCCACTGTGCCATCACAAAGATCTGTTGTGCCCTCACACTGCTCCATTTTGTCATTACACAACTCCATTGTGCCATCACACTACTCCAATGTGTCATCACACTGCTCCATTGTTCCATCACACTGCTCCATTCCATCATCAACCTGCTCCATTGTGTCATCACACTGCTCCATTCTGCCCTCATAATGTACTATTGTGCCCTCACGCTGCTCCATTGTGCCATCACACTCCTCCTATGTGCTCTCACACTGCTCCATTTTGCCCTCACTTTGCTCCTTTTTGACCTCATTGGGACCCATCACACTGCTCCATTGTGTCATCACCCTCCTCCTTTCTGCTCTCACACTGGTCTATTGTTCCCTCACGCTGCTCAATTTACGCATCACACTGCTACATTGTGCCAAAACATTCCTCCATTTTGCCCTCACTCTGCTCCATTGTGCCATCACACTGCTGCATTGTGTCATCATGATGCTCCATTGTGTCATCACACTGCTGCATTGTGCCCAAACACTGATCCAATGTGACCTCACACAGTTCCATTGTGTCAACACCCTGCTCAATTTTGTCATCACAGTGCTCCATTGTGCCCTCATTCTGCTCCACTGTGTCTTCCCACAGCTCCATTGTGCCCTCACACTGCTCAATTGTGTCACACAGCTACATTGTGCCATTACACTACTCCATTGTACCATCACACTGCTCCAATTTGTCATCACACTGCTCCATTGTGCCATCACACTGATCCATTGCATCATCAAACTGTTCCATTGTGTCATCACTGCTCCATTCTGCCCTCACACTGCTTAATGTGCCCTCATGCTGCTCCATTTTCCCATCACACAGCTCCATTGTGCCGAAACGCTGCTCCACTGTGCTCTCACTTTACTCATTTGTGCCCTCACAGTGCTCCATTGTGACATCACAATCCTCCATTGTGTCATCACACTGCTCCACTGTGTCATCGCACTGCTCCATTGTGCCGTCACACTCCTTCATTGTGCCATCACGTTGCTCCATTGTGCCCTCACAGTGCCCCATTGTGCCCTCACACTGCTCAACTGTGTCATCACAGAGCTCCATTGTGCCATCACACTGCTATATTGTGTCATAACACTGCTCCCTTGTGCCCTCACACTGCTCCATTGTTTATTCACCCTGGTGCATTACTCCCTCACCCTGCTCCATTGTGCCCTCACTCTGCTCCATTGTGCCATCACACTGCTGCTTTGTGTCATCACACTGCTCCATTGTGGCCACACACTGCTCCATTGTGCACTCGCGCTGCTCCATTTTGCCATCACACTCCTCCACGGTGTCAACACGATGCTCCATTGTGTCATCACACAGCTCCATTGTGCCATCGCACTGCTCAGTTGTGACATCACAGTGCTCCATTGTGTCATCACACAGCTCCATTGTGCCATGACACTGCTCCATTGTGACATCACAGTGCTCCATTGTATCATCACACTGCTCCATTGTGCCATCGCACTGCTCCATTACATCATCACCTTGCTCCATTCTGTCATCACACTGCTCCATTCTGCCTCACACTGCTCTATTGTTCCCTAATGCTGCTCCATTTTGCCATCCCACTGCTCCATTTTGCCATCCCACTGCTCCATTATATCATCACCCTGCTTCATTGTGTCATGACACTGCTCCATTATGCCATGACACTGCTTTCTTGTGCCCTCACTCTGCTCCATTGTGCCATCACACTGCTCCATTGTGCACTTACAGTGCTCCCTTATGCCCTCACTTTGCTCCTTTGTGCCCTCACAGTCCTCCATTGTGAAATCACACTGCTCCATTCTGTCATCACATTGCTCCCCTTGTGCCATCACACTGCTCCATTGTGCACTCACAGTAATCTATTGTGCCCTCACACTGCTCACTTTTGTCATCACACTGCTCCATTTTGCCCTCAATCACCTCAATAGTGCCAGCACACTGCTCCATTCTGTCATCACACTACGCCACCGTTCCATCACACTGCTCAATTGTGTCCTCACAGTGCTCTATTGTCCCCATCCTGCTCAATTGTGGCAACACAATGCTCCATTGTGCCCTCACACTGCTCCATTGTGCCATCACACTGGTCCATTGCATCATTACACCACTCCATTGTGCCCTCACACTGATCCATTTTAGACAAATGCTGATCCATTGTGACATCACACTGCTCCTTTGTGTCATCACACTTCTCCATTGTGTCATCACACTGCTCCATAGTGTCATCACACTTCTCCAATGTGCCCTCACACTGCTCCATTTTGACATCACACTGCTCCATTGTGTCCTCACACTGCTCCATTGTGCCATCACCCTGCTCCATTCCATCATCACACTGCTCCATTGTGTCATCACACTGCTCGATTCTGCCCTCACACTGCTCTATTGTGCCCTCATGAATCTCCTTTGTGCCATCACACTGCTCCATTGTGCCCTCACAATGCTCCCTTGTGCCCTCACGCTGCTCAGTTTTGTCCACACTGTGCTCCATTTTGACATAACACTGCTCCATTGTGTCACCACAATACTCCAGTTTGTCATCACACTGCTCCGTTGTGCCCTCATACTGCTCCATTGTGCAGACACCCTGCTCAATTGTTTCATCACAGTGCTCCTTTGTGCAACACTCTGCTCCATTGTGCCCTCACTGTGCTCTCTTGTGCCCTCACACTGCTCCATTTTGTCATCACACTTCTCCATTGTGCCAGCACACTGCTCCATTGTGCCATCACAGAGCTCTATTTTGCCCTCACACTGCTCCATTGTGTCCTCACAATGCTCTACTTTGCCCTCTCACTGCTCCATTTTGAACTCACCATGCTCTATTGTGCCCTACCACTACTCCATTTTGTCATCACATTGCTCCATTGTATCATCACACTGCTCCATTGTGCCCTCACACTTCTTCATTGTGCCATCACACTGCTCCATTGTGTCCTTACAGTGCTCTACTTTGCACTCTCACTGCTCCATTGTGACTTCACCATGCTCTCTTGTGCCCTATCACTACTCCATTTTGTCATCACACTACTCCATTGTGCCTTCACACTGCTCCATTTTGTACTCACACTGCTCCATTCTGCCAACACACTCCTCCATTGTGCCCTCACTCTGCTCCATTGTGCCATCACACTGCTGCATTGTGTCATCATGATGTTCCATTGTGTCATCACACTGCTCCATTGTGCCCACACATAGTTCCATTGTGTCATCACACTTCTCAAATGAGTCATGACAGTGCTCCATTGTGCCCTCACTCTGCTCCATTGTGTCATTCCCACAGCTCCACTGTGTTCTCACACTGCTCAAATGTGTCATCACACTGCTCCTTTCTGCCTTAACACTGCCTTATTGTGTCCTCACGCTGCTCCATTGTGCCATCACACTGCTCCATTTTGTCCTCACACTGCTCCATTGTGACATCACACTTCTCCTTTCTGTCATCACTCTGTACCCTTTTGCCATCTCATTTCTACATTGTCCCCTCACAGTGCTCCATTATGTCCTCACTTTCTCTTTGCGCCCTCACAGTGCTCCGTTGTGACATCACACTGCTCCATTGTACCATCACAAAGCTCTATTTTGCCCTAACAGTGTTCCATTTTTTCATTACACAACTCCATTGTGCCATCACACTGCTCCATTTTCTCATCACAGTGCTCCATTGTGTCATCACCCTGCTCCATTCTGCCCTCACATTGCTCCATTCTGCCCTCACACTGCGCGTTCATCCATTGTTTTGCCCTCACAGTGCTCCATTTTGTCATTACACAACTCCATTGTGCCATCACACTGCTCCATTGTGTCATCACACTGCTCCATTGTGTCATCACCCTGCTCCATCTGCCCTCACATTGCTCCATTCTGCCCTCACACTGTGCGTTCATCCATTGTTTTACACTCACATTGCTCCATTATGCCCTCACACTGCGCCATGGTGCCCTCATGCTGCTCCATTGTGCCATCACACTGCTCCATTGTGCTAGCACGTTCATCCATTGTGCCCTCACTCTGTTCCATTGTGCCATCACACTGCTGCACTGTGTCATCATGATGCTCCCTTGTGTCATCACACTGTTCCATTGTGCCCTCACACTGATCCATTGTGCCCTCACACAGTTCCATTTTGTCATCACACTGCTCAATTGAGTCATTACAGTGCTCCATTGTCCCCTCATTCTGCTCCATTGTGCCATTCCCACAGCTCCATTGTGTCCTCACACTGCTCAATTGTGCCATCACACTACTCCACTGTGTCCTGACCCTGTTGCATTGTTCCCTCACTCTGCTCCATTGTGTCCTCACTCTGCTATGTTGTGCCATCACACTGTTCCTTTCTGTCCTCAAACTGCATTTTTGTGCCCTCACAATGCTCCATTTTCCATCACACTGCTCCATTGTGTCATCAAGTTGCTCTATTGTGTAATCACACTGCTCCGTTGTGCCCACACACTGCTCCATTGTGCCCTCACACATTTCCATTGTGTCATCATACTGCTCAATTCTGTCAAAACACTGTTCCATTGTGCCCTCACAGTGCTCCAATGTGCCATCAGACAGATCCATTCTGCCCTCACACAGATCCATTGTGTCACCACACACATCCATTGCTCCATTTTGTCATCACACTGCTCCATTTTGCCATCACCCTGCTCCATTACATCATCACTCTTCTCCACTGTGTCATGACACTGCTCCATTATACCTTCACACTGCTCCATTGTGCCCTCACACTGTTCCATTGTGACATCACATTGCTCCATTGTGTCATCACCCTGCTCCATTGTGCCATTAGACAGCTCCATTCCAGCATCACACTGCTCCATTGTGTCATCACACTGCTCCATTCTGCCCTCACACTGCGCCATTGTGCCCTCATACTGCTCCATTGTGCCATCACACTGCTCCATTGTGCCCTCACACTGCTCCATTGTGTCATCACACTGCTCCNGTTTTGCCCTAACAGTGCTCCATTTTGTCATTACACAACTCCATTGTGCCATCACACTGCTCCATTTTCTCATCACACTGCTCCATTGTGTCATCACCCTGCTCCATTCTGCCCTCACATTGCTCCATTCTACCCTCACACTGCGCCATGGTGCCCTCATGCTGCTCCATTGTGCCATCACACTGCTCCATTGTGCTGGCACGTTCATCCATTGTGCCCTCACTCTGGTCCATTGTGCCATCACACTGCTGCATTGTGTCATCATGATGCTCCCTTGTGTCATCACACTGCTCCATTGTGCCCTCACACTGATCCATTGTGCCCTCACACAGTTCCATTTTGTCATCACACTGCTAAATTGAGTCATTACAGTGCTCCATTGTCCCCTCATTCTGCTCCATTGTGCCATTCCCACAGCTCCATTGTGTCCTCACACTGCTCAATTGTGCCATCACACTACTCCACTGTGTCCTGACGCTGTTGCATTGTTCCCACACTCTGCTCCATTGTGTCCTCACTCTGCTATATTGTGCCATCACACTGTTCCTTTCTGTCCTCACACTGCATCTTTGTGCCCTCACAATGCTCCATTTTCCATCACACTGCTCCATTGTGTCATCACAGTAATCCATGGTGTCATCACACTGCTCCGATCTGCCCACATACTGCTCCATTGTGCCCACACCCTGCTCAATTTGGCCATCAAACTGCTCCATTTTGCCTTGACATGTCTCCATTATGCCCTCACAGTGCTCTCATGTGCCCTCACATTGCTCCATTGTGTCAATACACTGCTCCATTGTGCCATCACACTGCTCCATTGTGTCCTCACAGTGCTCTCCTTTGCCCTCTCACTGCTCCATTGTGACCTTACCATGCTGGTTTTTGCCCTCTTATTACTCCCTTTTGTCATCACAGTGCTCCATTGTGCCTTCACACTGCTCCATTTTGTACTCAAGCCGCTGAATTGTGCCAACACACTGCTCCATTGTGCCCACACTCTGCTCCACTGTACCAACACAGTGCTCCATTGTGCCTTCACAGTATTCCATTATGCCCTCACTTTGATCTTTTCTGCCTTCACAGTGCTCCATTGTGACATCACACTGCTCCATTGTGTCACCACACTACTCTGTAGTGTCATAACACTGCTCCATTGTGACCTCACACTGTTCCATTGTGACACCCCATTGCTCCATTGTGTCATCACCCTGCTCCATTGTGCCATCAACCTGCTCCAATTTGCCATTACACTGCTCCATTCCAGCATCACACTGCTCCATTGCATCATCACACAGCTCCATTCTGCCCTCACACTGCGCCATTGTGCCCTCATGCTGCTCCATGGTACTAACACTCTGCTCTATTTTGCCCACACAGTGCTCCATTGTGACCTCACACTGCTCCATTGTGTCATCACAGTAATCCATTGTGTCATCACACTGCTCCGTTCTGCCCACATACTGCTCCATTGTGCCCACACCCTACTCCATTTGGCCATAAAACTGCTCCATTGTGCCTTCAAACTTCTCCATTATGCCCTCACAGTGCTCGATTGTGCCCACACTGCTCCATTGTGTCAATACACTGCTCCATTGTGCCATCACACTGATCCATTGTGTCCTCACAGTGCTCTACTTTGCACTCTCTCTGCTCCATTGTGACCTCACCATGCTCTATTGTGCCCTATCACTACTCCATTTTGTCATCACACTGCTCCATTTTGTCATCACACTGCTCCATTGTGCCTTCACACTGCTCCATTTTGTAGTCACACTGCTCCATTGTGCCAAAACACTTCTCCATTTTGCCAACACTCTGCTCCATTGTGTCATCACACTGCTCTATTGTGCCGGCATGTTCATCCATTGTGCCCTCACTCTGCTCCACTGTGCCATCACACTGCTGCATTGTGTCATCATCATGCTCCATTGTGTCATCACACTGCTCCATTGAGCCCTCACACTGATCCATTGTACCCTCACACAGTTCCATTTTGTCATCACACAGCTCAATTGAGTCATTACAGTGCTCCATTGTGCCCTCATTCTGCTCCATTGTGCCATTCCCACTGCTCAACTCTGTCATCACACTGCTCCATTCTGCCCTAACACTGCTTTCTTGTGCCCTCACGCTGCTCCATTGTGCCCTCACACTGCCTCATTTTGTCCTTACACTGCTCGATTGTGACATCACACTTCTCATTTCTGTCATCAAACTGCTCCCTTTTGCCATCACACTTCTACATTGTCCCCTCACAGTGCTCCATTATGTCCTCACTTTCACTTTGTGCCCTCACAGTGCTCCAGTGTGGCAACACACTGCTCCACTGTGCCATCACAAAGCTCTGTTTTGACCTCACACTGCTCCATTTTGTCATTACACAACTCCATTGTGCCATCACACTGCTCCATTGTGTCATCACACTGCTCCATTGTGCCATCACACTGCTCAATTGCATCATCAACCTGCTCCATTGTGTCATCACACTGCTCCATTCTGCCCTCACAATGCACTATTGTGGCCTCATGCTGCTCCATTGTGCCATCACACTCCTCCTATGTGCTCTCACACTGCTCCATTTTGCCCTCACTTTACTCCTTTTTGCCATCACTGGGATCCATTGTGCCATCACACTGCTCCATTGTGTCATCACCCTCCTCCATTCTGCCCTCGCACTAGTCTATTGTTCCCTCAAGCTGCTCAATTTACGCATCACACCGCTTCATTGTGCCAAAACATTCCTCCATTTTGCCTTCACTCTGCTCCATTGTGCCATCACACTGCTGCATGGTGTCGTCATGATGCTCCATTGTGTCATCTCACTGCTCCATTGTGCCCACACACTGATCCAATGTGACCTCACACACTTCCATTGTGTCAACACCCTGCTAAATTGTGTCATCACAGTGCTCGATTGTGCACTCATTCTGCTCCACTGTGCCTTCCCACAGCTCATTTTGCCCTCACACTGCTCAATTGTGTCATCACACAGCTACATTGTGCCATTACACTGCTCCATTGTACCATCACACTGCTCCAATTTGTCATCACACTGCTCCATTGTGCCATCACACTGATCCATTGCATCACCACATTGTTCCAATGTGTCATGACACTGCTCCATTCTGCCCTCACACTGCTTAATGTGCCCTTGTGCTGTTCCATTTTCCATCACACAGCTCCATTGTGCCGACACACTGCTCCACTGTGCCCTCACTTTACTCGTTTGTGCCCTCACAGTGCTCCATTGTGACATCACACTGCTCCATTTTGTCATCACACTGCTCCATTGTGCCAAAACACTGCTCCATTGTGNCTGCTCAATTGAGTCATTACAGTGCTCCATTGTGCCCTCATTCTACTCCATTGTGCCATTACCACAGCTCCATTGTGCCCTCACACTGCTTACTTGTGCCATCACACTGCTCCATTGTGTCCTCACCCTGGTGCATTGTTCCCTCACACTGCTCCATTGTGTCCTCACTCTGCTATATTGTGCCATCACACTGTTCCTTTCTGTCCTCACACTGCTTCTTTGTGCCATCACGATGCTCCATTTTCCATCACACTGCTCCATTGTGTCATCAAGTTGCTCTATTGTGTAATCACACTGCTCCATTGTGCCCACACACTGCTCCATTGTGCCCTGACACAGTTCCATTGTGTCATCATACTGCTCAATTCTGTCAAAACACTGTTCCATTGTGCCCTCACAGTGCTCCAATGTGCCATCACACAGATCCATTCTGCCCTTACACAGATACTTTGTGCCATCACACTGTTCCACTTTGTCGTCACACTGCTCAATTGTGCCATCACACTGCTCCATTACGTCATCACCCTGCTCCATTGTGTCATGACACTGCTCCATTATGCCCTCACACTGCTCCATTGTGCCCTCACACTGTTCCATTGTGACATCACACTACTCCAGTGTGTCATCACCCCACTCCATTATGCCATTTCACTGCTCCATTCCAGCATCACACTGCTCCAATGTGTCATCACACTGCGCCTTTCTGTCCTCACATTGCTCCATGGTGCCCTCACTCTGCTCCACTGTGCCATCACACTGCTCAATTTTGCCTTTACAGTTTTCCATTATGCCCTCACTTTGATGTTTTCTGCCTTCACAGTGCTCCATTGTGACATCACAGTGCTCCATTTTGTCACCACACTACTCCATAGTGTCATCACTCTGCTCCATTGTGCCCTCACACTGTTCCATTGTGACATCACACTGCTCCATTGTGTCATCACCCTGCTCCATTGTGCCATTACACTGCTCCATTCCAGCATCACACTGCTCCATTGTGTCATCACACTGCTCCATTCTGCCTTCACACTGCGCCACTGTGCCCTCATGCTGCTCCATTGTGCCCTCACACGGCTCCATTGTGCCCTCACCATGCTCCATGGTACTAACACGCTGCTCCTTTTTGCCCACACAGTGCTCCATTGGGACCTCACACTGCTCCATTGTGTCATCATAGTAATCCATTGTGTCATCACCATGCTCCATTCTGCCCACATCCTGCTCCATTGTGCCCACACCCTGCTCCATTTGGCCATCAAACTGCTCCATTGTGCCTTCAAACTTCTCCATTATGCACACACTGTGCTCTATTGTGCCCTGACACTGCTCCATTGTGTCAATACCCTGCTCCATTGTGCCATCACACTGATCCATTGTGTCCTCACAGTGCTCTATTTTGCGCTCTCACTGCTCCATTGTGACCTCACCATGCTCTCTTTTGCCCTGTCACTACTCCATTTTGTCATCACACTGCTCCATTTTGTCATCACACTGCTCATTTGTGCCAACACACTGCTCCATTTTGTACTCAAACTGCTCTATTGTGCCAACACACTGCTACATTTTGCCATAACTCTTCTCCATTGTGTCATCACACTGCTCCAATGTGCCGGGATGTTCATCCATTGTGCCCTCACTCTGCTCCATTGTGCCATCACACTGCAGCATTGTGTCATCATGATGCGCCTTTGTGTCATCACACTGCTCCATTGTGCCCTCACACAGTTCCAATTTGTCATGACACTGCTCAATTGAGTCATTACAGTGCTCTATTTTGCCCTCATTCTGCTCCATTCTGACATCCCCACTGCTCAACTGTGTCATCACATTGCTCTATTCTGCCCTAACACTGCTTTATTGTGCCCACACGCTGCTCCATTGTGCCATCACACTGCCTCATTTTGTCCTCACACTGCTCCTTTGTGACATCACACTTCTCATTTCTGTCATCAAATTGCTCCCTTTTGCCATCACACTTCTACATTGTCCCCTCACAGTGCTCCATTATGTACTCACTTTCTCTTTGTGCCCTCACAGTGCTCCGTTGTGACATCACACTGCTGCACTGTGCCATCACAAAGCTCTGTTGTGCCTTCAAACTGCTCCATTTTTTCATTACATAACTCCATTGTGCCATCACACTGCTCCATTGTGTCATCACACTGCTCCATTGTGCCATCACATTGCTCCATTTTATCATCAACTTGCTCCGTTGTGTCATCACACTGCTCCATTTTGCCCTCACAATGCACTATTGTGCCCTCACGCTGCTCCATTGTGCCATCACACTCCTCCTATGTGCTCTCACACTGCTCCATTTTGCCCTCACTTTGCTCCTTTTTGCCCTCACTGGGATCCATTGTGCCATCACACTGCTCCATTGTGTCATCTCACAGCTCCATTGATTCAAAACAGTGCTCCATTGTGCCAACACACTACTTCATTGTGCCATCACACTGCTCCATTGTGTCATCACACTGCTCCATTGTGCCATCACACTGCTCCATTGTGTCATCACACTGCTCCATTGTGCCATCACACTGCTCCATTGTGTCATCACACTGCTCCATTGTGCCATCACACTGCTCCATTGTGTCATCACACTGCTCCCTTGTGCCATCACACTGCTTCATGGTGTCATCACACTACTCTATTGTGGCAACACACTGCTCCATTGTGCCATCACATTGCTCAATTGTGTCATCACACTGCACCATTGTGCCATCACACTGCTCCATTGTGTCATCTCACAGCTCCATTGATTCAAAACAGTGCTCCATTGTGCCAACACACTACTTCATTGTGCCATCACACTGCTCCATTGTGTCATCACACTGCTCCATTGTGCCATCACACTGCTCCATTGTGTCATCACACTGCTCCATTGTGCCCACACACTGATGCAATGTTCCCTCACACAGTTCCATTGTGTCAACACCCTGCTCAATTGTGTCATCACAGTGCTCCATTGTGCCCTCATTCTGCTCCACTGTGCCTTCCCACAGCTCATTGTGCCCTCACACTGCTCAATTGTGTCATCACACAGCTACATTGTGCCATTACACTGCTCCATTGTACCATCACACTGCTCCAATTCATCATCACACTGCTCCATTGTGCCATCACACTGATCCATTGCAGCATCACACTGTTCCATTGTGTCATCACACTGCTCCATTCTGCCCTCACACTGCTTAATGTGCACTCGTGCTGTTACATTTTCCATCACACACCTCCATTGTGCCCACACACTGCTCCACTGTGCCCTCACTTTACTCATTTTTGCCCTCACAGCTCTCCATTGTGACAGCACAATCCTCCATTTTGTCATCACACTGCTCCATTGTGCCAACACCCTGCAAAATTATGCCTTCACACTGCTCCATTTTGTCATCACACTGCTCCATTGTGCCTTCACACTGCTCCATTTTGTACTTACACTGCTCCATTGTGCCAACACACTGCTCCATTTTGCCATCACTCTGCTCCATTGTGTCATCACACTGCTCCATTGTTCCGGCATGTTCATCCATTGTGCCCTCACTCTGCTCCATTGTGCCATCACACTGCTGCATTGTGTCATCATGATGCTCCACTGTGTCACCTCACTGCTCCATTGTGCCCTCACACTGATCCATTTTGCCCTCACACAGTTCCATTTTGTCATCACACTGCTCAATTGAGTCATTACAGTGCACCATTGTGCCCTCATCCTGCTCCATTGTGCCATCCCCACTGGTCATCTGTGTCATCACACAGCTCCATTCTGCCCTAACACTGCTTTATTGTGCCCTCATGCTGCTCCATTGTGCCATCACACTGCCTCATTTTGTCCTCACACTGTTCCATTGTGATATCACACTTCTCATTTCTGTCATCAAACTGCTCCCTTTTGCAAACACACTTCTACATTGTCCCCTCACAGTGTTCCATTATGTCCTCACTTTCTCTTTTTGCCCTCACAGTGCTCCGTTGTGACATCACACTGCTCCACTGTGCCATCACAAAGCTCTGTTGTGCCCTCACACTGATCCATTTTGTCATTACACAACTCCATTGTGCCATCACACTGTGTCATCAGAGTAATCCATTGTGTCATCACACTGCTCTGTTCTGCCCTCATACTGCTCCATTGTACCACCACCCTGCTCCATTTGGCCATCAATCTGCTCCATTGTGCCTTCAAACGTCTCCATTATGCCCTCACAGTGTTCTATTGTGCCCTCTCACTGCTCCATTGTGTCTATACATTGCTCCACTATGCCATCACATTGCTCCATTGTGTCCACACAGTGCTCTACTTTGCCCTCTCACTGCTCCGTTTTGACCTCACCATGCTCTATTATGCCCTATCCCTACTCCATTTCGTCACCACATTGCTCCATTGTGTCATCACACTGCTCCATTGTGCCCTCACACTGCTGCATTGTGCCATCACACTGCTCCATTGTGTCCTTACAGTGCTCTACTTTGCACTCTCACTGCTCCATTTTGTCCTCACAGTGCTCTACTTTGCTCTCTCACTGCTCCATTTTGACCTAACCATGCTCTCTTGTGCCCTATCACTACGCCATTTTGTCACCACATTGCTCCATTGTGTCATCACACTGCTCCATTGTGCCTTGACACTGCTCCATTTTGTACTCACAAGGCTCCATTGTGCCAACACACTGCTCCATTGTGCCCTCACTATACTCCACTGTGCCATCACACTGCTCTATTGTGCCCTATCACTACTCTATTTTGTCATCACATTGCTCCATTGTGTCACCTCACTGCTCCATTGTGCCTTCACACTGCTCCATTTTGTACTCACACTGCTCCATTGTGACAACACACTGCTCCATTGTGCCCTCACTCTNTCTCCATTTTTTTTGTTTTTTTTCATTTCACATCACATCCTTTGTGCACTCGATACACACACGCTCTCACATCACATGTTTTGGGGGCCTGCACACGGCACGACCCCACCCATGCGGCTCCGGTGCCAGAAAAGGGCGATCCAGTGGAGTCTATGCAACGGGCTCCTGGGGGGGGCATTCACACTGTGCTGACATTTTGCCCTAACCCAATTGCACTATTGTCCCCGCCTCTCCGGTCGCGTCACGCGTGCTCCAATTGTGCCCATCTCACACTCGCTCCTATGTGCTCTCCCAAGGGCCTTACATGTTTTCGCCCCTCACTTTGGCTCCTTTTGCCCTTCACTGGATCCATGTGTCATCACACGGCTCCAGTGTGTCATCACCTCCCGCAATTTGCCCCTCACACTGGTCTAGTGTTTCCCTCACAGTGGGAGATAAGTACCATGAACACCTACTACATTGTACATGCATTCCATTACTCCATTTTCCCCGCAGACGCACTCTGGCGACTTGTTCCATCTTGCCGCTACTGACTGATGCATTTGTGTCATTATGATGATCAATTATTGTGTCATCACCACTTGCTCAATTTGTGCAAAACAATGCCGTCCAATGTACCACTTCACAAAGGTCAATTGTATAAAACGAAACAAATGGTATGATAATTTGGTGTCAATTCAAAGGGATAAATTGGGGCAACGCAGTCTGTTGAAAACTGTTCGCAATTTGTTCTGTAAAACCTCAGCTTTTTCTCGCATTTCTGGTTTGTTAATCAAACTGCAATAAAGTCGTCTCATCACAAAGATACATTGTGCCATTACACTGCCTCCGTCCTTATCTCATCAAATGCTTCCTCAATTTGTTCATCACACTGCTACTTTATGTGCCCCATCACAAAATGATACATTTGAATCTCACACTCCGCTTCCATTTGCTGCTCATGACACCTGAAATGTTCTTTTTTTATTTTTTGTTCATGCTCACCATTACCCTGAACCCCTCAACACTATTCCTTAATCCATCTTAGTCGTCTTTATTAAATGTTTTGCCCCATCGTCTGCTGTTAAATTTTAATAACAAAGCTTACATTGTTCTGTGCCGACACACTGCTCCAATTTTCCCTAACATTGCTCCATTCTGCCATAACAATGATTTAATGTGCCCTCATGCTGCTACACTTTCCCATCACACATCTCCATTTTGTAATCACACTGCTCAATTGTGAAAACTCATTGCTCCTTTCGCACCTCACTCTGATAAATTGTTGCCGGACGCTTCAATCACTGTGGCTCCTACACTCTGCTCCATTGTGGCATCACACTGCTGCATTGTGTCATCATGATGCTCCATTGTGTCATCACACTGCTCCATTGTGCCCTCACACTGATCCATTGTGCCCTCACACAGTTCCACTGTGTCATCACACTGCTCAGTTGAGTCATTACAGTGCTCCATTTTGCCCTCATTCTGCTCCATTGTGCCATTCCCACAGCTCCATTGTGTCCTCACACTGCTCAATTGTGTCATCACACTGCTCCATTGTGCCCTCACACTGCTCCATTGTGTCCTCACCCTGGTGCATTGTTCCCTCACATTGGTCCATTGTGTCCTCACTCTGCTATATTGTGCCACCACACTGTTCCTTTCTGTCCTCACACTGCAACTTTGTGCCCTCACAATGCTCCATTTTCCATCACACTGCTCCATTGTGTCATCAAGTTGCTCTATTGTGTAATCACACTTCTCCGTTGTGCCCACACACTGCTCCATTGTGCCCTCACACATTTCCATTGTGTCATCATACTGCTCAATTCTGTCAAAACACTGTTCCATTGCGCCCTCACAGTGCTCAAATGTGCCATCACAAATATCCTTTCTGCCTTCACACAGATCCATTGTGTCACCACACAGATCCATTGTGCCGCCACACTGCTCCATTTTGTCATCACACTGCTCCATTGTGCCATCACCCTGCTCCAATACATCATCACTCTTCTCCACTGTGTCATGACACTGCTCCATTATGCCCTCACACTGCTCCATTGTGCCCTCACACTGTTCCATTGTGACATCACATTGTTCCACTATGTCATCACCCTGCTCCATTGTGCCATTACACTGCTCCATTCCAGCATCACACTGCTCCATTGTGCCATCACACTGCTCCATTGTGCCCTCTCCGTGCTCCATTGTACCCAAACGCTGCTCCTTTTTGCCCACACAGTACTCCATTGTGACCTCACACTGCTCCATTCTGCCCTTGTACTGCTCCATTGTGCAACCACCCTGCTCCATTTGGCCATCAATCTGCTCCATTGTGCCTTCACACATCTCCATTATGCCTTCACAGTGTTCTATTGTGCCATCTCACTGCTCCATTGTGTCTATACACTGCTCCACTGTGCCATCACATTGCTCCATTGTGTCCACACAGTGCTCTACTTTGCCCTCTCACTGCTCCATTTTGACCTCACCATGCTCTATTGTGCCCTATCACTACTCCATTTTGTCATCACATTGCTCCATTGTGTCATCACACTGCTCCATTTTGCCCTCACACTGCTGCATTGTGCCATCACACTGCTCCATTTTGTCCTTACAGTGCTCTACTTTGCACTCTCACTGCTCCATTATGTCCTCACAGTGCTCTACTTTGCCCTCTCACTGCTCCATTTTGACCTCACCATGCTCTCTTCTGCCCTATCACTACTCCATTTTGTCACCACATTGCTCCATTGTGTCATCACACTGCTCCATTGTGCCTTGACACTGCTCCATTTTGTACTCACACGGCTCCATTGCGCCAACACACTGCTCCATTTTGCCCTCACTATGCTCCACTGTGCCATCATACTGCTCTATTGTGCCCTATCACTACTCCATTTTGTCATCACATTGCTCCATTGTGTCATCTCACTGCTCCATTGTGCCTTCACACTGCTCCATTTTGTACTCACACTGCTCCATTGTGATAACACACTGCTCCACTGTGCCCTCACTCTGCTCCAGTGTGCCATCACACTGCTCTATTGTGCCCTATCACTACTCCATTTTGTCATCACTTTGATCCATTGTGTCATCACACTGCTCCATTGTGCCTTCACACTGCTCCATTTTGTACTCACACTGCTCCATTATGCCAACACACTGCTCCCTTGTGCTCTCACTCTGCTCCACTGTGCCATCACACTGCTCCATTTTGCCCTCACAGTATTNCTCCATTTTGCCATCACTCTGCTCCATTGTGTCATCACACTGCTCCATTGTTCCGGCATGTTCATCCATTGTGCCCTCACTCTGCTCCATTGTGCCATCACACTGCTGCATTGTGTCATCATGATGCTCCACTGTGTCACCTCACTGCTCCATTGTGCCCTCACACTGATCCATTTTGCCCTCACACAGTTCCATTTTGTCATCACACTGCTCAATTGAGTCATTACAGTGCACCATTGTGCCCTCATTCTGCTCCATTGTGCCATCCCCACTGGTCATCTGTGTCATCACACAGCTCCATTCTGCCCTAACACTGGTTTATTGTGCCCTCACGCTGCTCCATTGTGCCATCACACTGCCTCATTTTGTCCTCACACTGCTCCTTTGTGACATCACACTTCTCATTTCTGTCATCAAACTGCTCCCTTTTGCCATCACACTTCTACTTTGTCCCCTCACAGTGCTCCATTATGTCCTCACTTTCTCTTTGTGCCCTCACAGTGCTCCGTTGTGACATCACACTGCTCCACTGTGACACCACAAAGCTCTGTTGTGCCCTCACACTGCTCCATTTTGTCATTACACACCTCTATTGTGCCATCACACTGCTCCATTGTGCCATCACACTGCTGCATTGCATCATCAACCTGCTCCATTTTGTCCTCACACTGCTCCATTCTGCCCTCACAATGCACTATTGTGCCCTCACTCTGCTCCATTTTGCCATCACACTCCTCCTGTGTGCTCTCACACTGCTCCATTTTGCCCTCACTTTGCTTCTTTTTGCCCTCACTGGTATCCATTGTGCCATCACACTGCTCCATTTTTTTTTTTCCTTCTTCTTTTTTTCTTTTATACTGGTCTATTGTTCCCTCAGAGTGCTCAATTTACGCATCACACCGCTACATTGTGCCANTTGTTCCACTATGTCATCACCCTGCTCCATTGTGCCATTACACTGCTCCATTCCAGCATCACACTGCTCCATTGTGCCATCACACTGCTCCATTGTGCCCTCTCCGTGCTCCATTGTACCCACACGCTGCTCCTTTTTGCCCACACAGTGCTCCATTGTGACCTTACCCTGCTCCATTGTGTCATCACATTAATCCATTGTTTCATCACACTGCTCCGTTCTTCCCTCATACTGCTCGATTGTGCCCACACCCTGCTCCATTTGGCCATCAAACTGCTCCAATATGCCTTCAAACGTCTCCATTATGCCCTCACAGTGCTCTCTTGTGCCCTCACACTGCTCCACTCTGTCAATATACTGCTGCATTTTGCCATCACACTGCTCCATTGTGTCCTCACAGTGCTCTCCTTTGCCCTCTCACTGCTCCATTGGACCTCACCATGCTCTTTTGTGCCCTATCACTACTCCAATTTGTTATCACATTGCTCCATTGTGTCATCACACTGCTCCATTTTGTACTCACACCACTCCATTGTTCCAACACACTGCTCCATTGTGCCCTCACTCTGCTCCATTGTGCCATCACTCTGCTCCATTGTGCCTTCTCAGTATTCCATTATGCCCTCACTTTGATCTTTTCTGCCTTTACAGTGCTCCAGTGTGGCATCACACTGCTTCATTTTGTCACCACACTACTCCATAGTGTCATCACTCTGCTCCAGTGTGCCCTCACACTGTTCCATTGTGACATCACACTGCTCCATTGTGTCATCACCCTGCTGCATTTTGCCATTACACTGCTCCATTCCAGCATCACACTGCTCCATTGTCTCATCACACTGCTCCATTCTGCCCTCACACTGCGCCATGGTGCCCTCATGCTGCTCCATTGTGCCATCACACGGCTCCATTGTGCCATGACCAGGCTCCATGGTACTAACACTCTGCTCCTTTTTGCCCACACAGTGCTCCATTGTGACCTTACTCCACGACACACTCCATGTGTCATCACAGTAATCCATTGTGTCATCACACTGCTCTGTTCTGCCCTCATACTGCTCCATTGTGCCCACATCCAGCTCCATTTGGCCATCAAACTGCTCCATTGTGCCTTCAAACGTCTCCATTATGCCCTCACAGTGCTTTCTTGTGCCCTCACACTGCTCCACTGTGTCAATACACAGCTGCATTTTGCCATCACACTGCTCCATTGTGTCCTCACAGTACTAACCTTTGCCCTCTCACTGCTCCATTGTGACCTCCCCATGATCTTTTGTGCCCTATCACTACTCCATTTTGTCGTCACACTGCTCCATTTTGTCATCACTCTGCTCCATTGTGCCTTCACACTGCTCCTTTTTGTACTCACACTGCTCCATTGTGCCAAAACTCTGCCCCATTTTGCCATCACTCTGCTCCATTGTGTCATCACACTGCTCCATTGTGCCGGCATGTTCATCCATTGTGCCCTCACTCTGCTCCATTGTGCCATCACACTGCTGTATTGTGTCATCATGATGCTCCATTGTGTCATCACACTGCTCCCTTGTGCCCTCACACTGATCCATTGTGCCCTCACACAGTTCCATTTTGTCATCACACTGCTCAACTGAGTCATTACAGTGCTCCATTGTGCTCTCATTCTGCTCCATTGTGCCATCCCCACAGCTCCATTGTGTCCTCACACAGGTCAACTTTGTCATCACACTGCTCCATTATGCCCTAACACAGCTTTATTGTGCCCTCATGCTGCTCCATTGTACCATCAAACTGCCTCATTTTGTCATCACACTGCTCCATTGTGACATCACACTTCTCATTTCTGTCATCAAACTGCTCCCTTTTGCCATTTCACTTCTACATTGTCCCCTCAAAGTGCTCCATTATGTCCTCACTTTCTCTTTGTGCCCTCAAATTGCTCCGTTGTGACATCACACTGCTCCACTGTGCCATCAAAAAGCTCTGTTGTGCCCTCACATTGCTCCATTTTGTCATTACACAACTCCGTTGTGCAATCACATTGCTACATTGTGTCATCACACTGCTCCATTGTGCCATCAAACTGCTCCATTGTATCATCAACCTACTCCATTTTGTCATCACACTGCTCCATTCTGCCCTCACAATGCACTATTGAGCCCTCACGCTGCTCCATTGTGCCATCACACTCCTCCTATGTGCTCTCACACTGCTCCATTTTGCCCTCACCTTGCTCCTTTTTGCCCTCACTGGGATCCATTGTGCCATCACACTGCTCCATTGTGTCATCACCCTCCTCCATTCTGCCCTCACACTGGTCTATTGTTCCCTCACGCTGCTCAATTTAAGCATCACACTGCTACATTGTGCCAAAACATTCCTCCATTTTGCCCTCACTCTGCTCCATTGTGCCATCACACTGCTGCATTGTGTCATCATGNACATTTTGCCATTACACTGCTCCATTGTACCATCACACTGCTCTAATTTGTCATCACACTGCTCCATTGTGCCATCAAACTGATCCATTGCATCATCACACTGTTCCATAGTGTCATCACACTGCTCCATTCTGCCCTTACACTGCTTAATGTGCCCTCGTGCTGTTCCATTTTCCATCACACAGCTCCACTGTGCCGACACACTGCTCGACTGTGTCCTCACTTTACTCGTTTGTGCCCTCACAGTGCTCCATTGTGACATCACAGTCCTCCATTGTGTCATCACACTGCTCCATTGTGCCATCACCCTGCTCCATTGTGCCTTCACACTGCTCCATTTTGTAATCACACTGCTCCATTGTGCCAACACACTGCTCCATTTTGCCCTCACTCTGCTTCATTGTGTCATCACACTGCTATATTGTGCCCACACTCTGCTCCATTGTGACATCACAGTGCTGCATTGTGTCATCATGATGCTCCATTGTGTCATCACACTGCTCCATTGTGCCATCACACTGATCCATTGTGCCCTCACACAGTTCCGTTGTGTCATCACACTGCTCAATTGAGTCATTACAGTGCTCCATTGTGCCCTAATTCTGCTCCATTGTGCCATTCCCACAGCTCCATTTTGTCCTCACCCTGCTCAGTTGTGTCATCACACTGCTCCATTGTGCCATCACACTGTCCCATTGTGTCCTCACCCAGGTGCATTGTTCCCTCACACTGCTCCATTGTGTCCTCACTCTGCTATATTGTGCCATCACACTGTTCCTTTCTGTCCTCACACTGCTTCTTTGTACCCTCATGATGCTCCATTTTCCATCACACTGCTCCATTATGTCATCATGTTGCTCTATTGTGTAATCACACTGCTCCATTGTGCCCACACACTGCTCCATTGTGCCCTCACACAGTTCCATTGTGTCATCATACTGCTCAATTGTGTCAAAACATTGCTCCATTGTGCCATCACAATGCTCCAATGTGCCATCACACAGATGCATTCTGGTCTCACATAGATCCATTTTGCCATCACACTGCTCCATTTTGTCATCACACTGCTCCATTTTGCCATCACACTGCTCCATTACATCATCACCCTGCTCCATTTTGTCATGACAATGCTCCATTAAGCCGTCAATCTGCTCCATTGTGCCCTCACACAGTTCCATTGTGACATCACACTGCTCCATTGTGTCATCACTCTGCTCCATTGTGTCAGTACACTGCTCCATTCCAGCATTACACTGCTCCATCGTGTCATCACACTGCTCCATTCTCCCCTCACACTGCGCCATTGTGCCCTCATGCTGCTCCATTGTGCCATCACACAGCTCCATTGTGCCCTCACAATGCTCCATGGTACTAACACGCTGCTTCCTTTTGCCCACACATTGCTCCATTGTGACCTCACACTGCTCCATTGTTTCATCACAGTAATCCTTTGTGTCAACACACTGCTCCATTGTGCCATCAAACTGCCTCATTGTGTCATCATGATGCTCCATTGTGTCATCACACTACTAGATTGTGTGCTCACACTGATCCATTGTGCCCTCCCACAGTTCCATTGTGTCATCACACTGCTCAATTGCGTCATTACATTGCTCCATTTTGCCCTCATTCTGCTCCACTGTGCCATCCCCACACCTCCATTGTGCCCTCACACTGCTCCATTTTGTCATTATACTGCTCCATTGTGCCCTCACACTGCTCCATTCTGTCATTATACTGCTCCATTGTGCCCTCACACTGCTCAATTGTGCCATCACACTTCTCCATTGTGTCCTCACCCTGTTGCATTGTTCCCTCACACTGCTCCATTGGGTGCTCACTCTGCTATATTGTGCCATCACACTGTTCCTTTCTGTCCTCACACTGCTTCTTTGTGCCCTCACGATGCTCCATTTTCCATCATACTGCTCCATTTTGTCATCAAGTTGCTCTATTTTGTAATCGCACTGCTTCATTGTGTCCTCACTCTGCTATATTGTGCCATCACACTGTTCCTTTCTGTCCTCACACTGCTTCTTTGTGCCCTCATGATGCTCCATTTTCCAACACACTGCTTCATTGTGTCATCAACTTGCTCTATTGTGTAATCACACTGCTCCATTGTGCCCACACACTGCTCCATTGTGCGCTCACAGTGCTCTATTGTACCCAAACGCTGCTCCTTTTTGCCCACACAGTGCTCCATTGTGACCTCACACTGCTCCATTGTGTCATCAGAGTAATCCATTGTGTCATCACACTGCTCCGTTCTGCCCTCATACTGCTCCATTGTGCCACCACCCTGCTCCATTTGGCCATCAATCTTCTCCATTGTTCCTTCAAACGTCTCCATTATGCCCTCACAGTGTTCTATTGTGCCCTCTCACTGCTCCATTGTGTCTATACACTGCTCCACTGTGCCATCACATTGCTCCATTATGTCCACACAGTGCTCTACATTGCCCTCTCACTGCTCCATTTTGACCTCACCATGCTCTATTGTGCCCTATCACTACTCCATTTTGTCATCACATTGCTCCATTGTGTCATCACACTGCTCCATTTTGCCCTCACACTGCTGCATTGTGCCATCACACTGCTCCATTTTGTCCTTACAGTGCTCTACTTTGCACTCTCACTGCTCCATTATGTCCTCACAGTGCTCTACTTTGCCCTCTCACTGCTCCATTTTGACCTCACCATGCTCTCTTCTGCCCTATCACTACTCCATTTTGTCACCACATTGCTCCATTGTGTCATCACACTGCTCCATTGTGCCTTGACACTGCTCCATTTTGTACTCACACGGCTCCATTGCGCCAACACACTGCTCCATTTTGCCCTCACTATGCTCCACTGTGCCATCACACTGCTCTATTGTGCCCTATCACTACTCCATTTTGTCATCACATTGCTCCATTGTGTCATCTCACTGCTCCATTTTGCCTTCACACTGTTCCATTTTGTACTCACACTGCTCCATTGTGATAACACACTGCTCCACTGTGCCCTCACTCTGCTCCACTGTGCCATCACACTGCTCTATTGTGCCCTATCACTACTCCATTTTGTCATCACTTTGATCCATTGTGTCATCACACTGCTCCATTGTGCATTCACACTGCTCCATTTTGTACTCACACTGCTCCATTATGCCAACACACTGCTCCCTTGTGCTCTCACTCTGCTCCACTGTGCCATCACACTGCTCCATTTTGCCCTCACAGTATTCCATTATGCCCTCACTTTGCTCTTTTCTGCCTTCACAGTGCTCCATTGTGATATCACACTGGTCCACTGTGTCAACACACTACTCCATAGTGTCATCACACTGCTCCATTGTGCCCTCACACTGTTCCATTGTGACATCACACTGCTCCATTGTGTCATCACTCTGCTCCATTGTGCCATTACACTGCTCCAATCCAGCATCACACTGCTCCACTGTGTCATCACACTGCTCCATTATGCCGGCACATTACTCCATTGTGCCATCACTCTGATCCATTGTGCCATGCCCACTGCTCAACTGTGTCATCACACTGCTCCATTCTGCCCTAACACTGCTTTATTGTGCCCTCACACTGCTCCATTGTGCCATCACACTGCTCCATTTTGTCCTCACACTGCTCCATTGTGACATCACACTTCTCCTTTCTATCATCACAATGCTCACTTTTGCCATCTCATTTCTACATTGTCCCCTCACAGTGTTCCATTATGTCCTCACTTTCTCTTTGTGCCCTCAAAGTGCTCCATTGTGACATCACCGTGCTCCATTGTACCACCACAAAGCTCTGTTGTGCCCTCACACTGCTCCATTTTGTCATTACACAACTCCATTGTGCCATCACACTGCTCCATCGTGTCATCACACTGCTCCATTGTGTCCTCACACTGCTGAATTTTGTCATCATGATGCTCTATTGTGTCATCACACTGCTCCGTTGTGCACTCACACTGATCCATTGTGCTCTCACACAGTTCCATTGTCATCACACTGCTCAATTGATTCATTACAGTGCTCCATTTTGCCCTCATTCTGCTCCATTGTGCCATCCCCACAGATCCATTGTGTCCTCACACTTCTCAGTTGTGCCATCACACTGCTCCATTGTGTCCTCACCCTGGTGCATTGTTCCCTCACACTGCTCCATTGTGTCCTCACTCTGCTATATTGTGCCATCACACTGTTCCTTTCTGTCCTCACACTGCATCTTTGCACCATCACGATGCTCCATTTTCCATCACACTGCTCCATTGTGTCATCAAGTTGCTCTACTGTGTAATCACGCTGCTCCATTGTGCCCACACACTGCTCCATTGTGCCCTCACACATTTCCATTGTGTCATCATACTGCTCAATTCTGTCAAAACACTGTTCCATTGTGCCCTCACAGTGCTCCAATGTGCCATCACACAGATCCATTTTGCCCTCATACAGATCCATTGTGCCAACACACAGATACATTGTGCCATCACACTGCTCCATTTTGTCATCAAACTGCTCCATTGTGCCATCAAACTGCTCCATTCCATCATCAACCTGCTCCATTGTGTCACCACACTGCTCCATTCTGCCCTCACAATTCACTATTGTGCCCTCACGCTGCTCCATCGTGCCATCACTCTCCTCCTATGTGCTCTCACACTGCTCCATTTTGCCCTCACTTTGCTCCTTTTTGCCCTCACTGGGATCCATTGTGCCATCACACTGCTCCATTGTGTCATCACACTCCTACATTCTGCCCTCACACTGGTCTATTGTTCCCTCACACTGCTCAATTTACGCATCACACCGCTACATTGTGCCGGCACATTCCTCCATTTCGCCCTCACTCTGCTCCATTGTGCCATCACACTGCTCCATTGTGCCCACACACTGATCCAATGTGCCCTCACACAGTTCCATTGTGTCAACACCCTGCTCAATTGTGTCATCACAGTGCTCCATTGTGTCCTCATTCTGCTCCACTGTGCCTTCCCACAGCTCATTGTTCCCTCACACTGCTCAATTTTGTCATCACTCAGCTACATTTTGCCCTCGTGCTGTTCCATTTTCCATCACACAGCTCCATTGTGCCGACACACTGCTCTACTGTTCCCTCACTTTACTCGTTTGTGCCCTCACAGTGCTCCATTGTGCCATCACCCTGCTCCATTGTGCCTTCACTCTGCTCCACTTTGTAATCACACTGCTCCATTGTGCCAACACACTGCTCCATTTTGCCCTCACTCTGCTCCATTGTGTCATCACACTGCTATATTGTGCCAGTACGTTCATCCGTTGTGCCCACATTCTGCTCCATTGTGGCATCACACTGCTGCATTGTGTCATCATGATTCTCCATCATGTCATCACACTGATCCATTGTGCCCTCACACAATTCCCGTGTGTCATCACACTGCTCAATTGAGTCATTACAGTGCTCCATTGTGCCCTCATTCTGCTCCATTGTGCCCTCATTCTGCTCCATTGTGCCATTCCCACAGCTCCACTGTGTCATCACACTGCTCCATTGTGCCCTCACACTGCTCTATTGTGCCATCACACTGCTCCATTGTATCCTCACCCTGGTGCATTGTTCCCTCACACTGCTCCATTGTGTCCTCACTCTGCTATATTGTGCCATCACAATGTTCCTTTCTGTCCTCACACTGCTTCTTTGTGCCCTCACGATGCTCCATTTTCCATCACACTGCTCCATTGTGTCATCATGTTGCTTTATTGTGTAATCACACTGCTCCATTGTGCCCACACCCTGCTCCATTGTGCCCTCACACAGTTCCATTGTGTCATCATACTGCTCAATTGTGTCAAAACACTGCTCCATTGTGCCCTCACAGTGCTCCAATGTGCCATCACACAGATGCATTCTGCCCTCACATAGATCCATTGTGCCATCACACTGCTGCATTTTGTCATCACACTGCTCCATTGTGCCATCACACTGTTCCATTTCATCATCACCCTGCTCCATTGTGTCATTACACTGCTCCATTATGCCCTCACACTGCTCCATTGTGCCCTCACACTGTTCCATTGTGACATCACACTGCTCCATTGTGTCATCACCCTGCTCCATTGTGCCATTACACTGCTCCATTCCAGCATCACACTGCTCCATTTATTCATCACACTGCTCCATTCTGCCCTCACACTGTGCCATGGTGCCCTCATGGTGCTCCATTTTGTCATCACACTGCTCCATTGTGCCATCACCCTGCTCCATTGTGCCTTCACTCTGCTCCATTTTGTAATCACACTGCTCCATTGTGCCAACCCACTGCTCCATTTTGCCCTCACACTGCTCCATTTTGTCACCATGTTGCTCTATTGTGTAATCACACTGCTCCGTTGTGCCCACACACTGCTCCATTTTGCCCTCACACTGTTCCATTGTGCCCTCACAGTGCTCCAATGTGCCATCACACAAATCCATTCTGCCCTCACACTGCTCCATTGTGCCATCACACTGCTCCATTACATCCTCACCCTGCTCCATTGTGTCATGACACTGCTCCATTTTGCCCTCACCCTGCTCCTTTGTGCCCTCATACAGTTCCATTGTGACATCACACTGCTCCTTTGTGTCATCACCCTGCTCCATTGTGCCATTACACTGCTCCATTACAGCATCACACTGCTCCATTCCAGCATCACACTGCTCCATTGTGTCATCACACTGCTCCATTCTGCCTTCACACTGCGTCATGGTGCCCTCATGCTGCTCCATTGTGCCATCACACTGCTCCATTGTGCCGTCACATTTATCCATTTTGCCCTCACTCTGATCCATTGTGCCATAACACTGCTGCATTGTGTCATCATGATGCTCCATTGTGTCATCACACTGCTCAATTTTGCACTCACACTGATCCATTGTGCCCTCACACAGTTCCATTATGTCATCACACTGCTCAATTGTCATTACAGTGCACCATTTTGCCCTCATTCTACTCCATTGTGCCATCCGCACAGCTCCATTGTATCCTCACACTTCTCAATTGTGTCATCACACTGCTCCATTGTGCCCTCACACTGCTCAATTATGCCATCACACTGCTAAACTGTAACCTCACCCTGGTGCATTTTTCCCTCACACTGCTCCATTGTGTCCTCACTCTGCTATATTGTGCCATCACACTGTTCCTTTCTGTCCTCATACTGCTTCTTTGTGCCCTCACAATGCTCCATTTTCCATCACAGTGCTCCATTGTGTCATCAATTTGCTCTATTGTGTAATCACACTGCTTCATTTTGTCCTCACTCTGCTATATTGTGCCATCACACTGTTCCTTTCTGTCCTCACACTGCTTCTTTGTGCCCTCATGATGCTCCATTTTCCAACACACTGCTCCATCGTGTCATCAAGTTGCTCTATTGTCTAATCACACTGCTCCATTGTGCCCACACACTGCTCCACTGTGCCCTCACAGTGCTCCATTGTACCCAAACGCTGCTCCTTTTTGCCCACAGAGTGCTCCATTGTGTCCTCACTCTGCTCCATTGTGTCATCAGAGTAATCCATTGTGTCATCACACTGCTCTGTTCTGCCCTCATACTGCTCCATTGTGCCACCACCCTGCTCCATTTCGCCATCAATCTTCTCCATTGTGCCATCACACTGCTCCATTGTGTCCTCACAGTGCTCTACTTTGCCCTCTCACTGCTCCATTTTGACTTCACCATGCTCTATTGTGCCCTATCACTACTCCATTTTGTCATCAGTTTGCTCCATTCTATCATCACACTGCTCCAATGTGCCCTCACACTGCTCAATTTTGGCATCACACTGCTGGAATGTGTCCTCACCCTGGTGTATTTTTCCCTCACACTGCTCCACTGTGCCCTCACTCTGCTCCATTGTGCCATCAAATTGCTCCTTTGTGTCATCACACTGCTCCATGTTGCACTGACACTGCTCCGTTTTCCCCTCACGCTGCTCCATTTTGCCATCACACTGCTCTAGTGTGTCAACACGATGCTCCATTGTGTCATCACACTGCTCCATTGTCACCAAACTGCACCATTTTGCCATCACACTGCTCCATTAAATCATCAACCTGCTCCATTCTGTCATCACACTGCTCCATTCTGCCCTAACACTGCTTTATTGTGTCCTCACGCTGCTCCATTTTGCCATCACCCTGCTCCATTGTGTCCTCCCAGTGCTCCATTGTTACAACACACTTCTCTTTCTGTCATCACAATTCTCCCTTTTGCCATCACACTGCTGCATTGAGCACTCTCAGTGCTCCATTGTGCCCTCACTTTCTATTTGTGCCCTCACAGTGCTCCATTGTGACATCACAAAGCTCCGTTGTGACCTCACACTGCTCCATTGTGTCATTACACAACTCCACTGTGCCATCACACTGCTCCGTTGTGTCATCACACTGCTCCATTGTGCCATCACCCTACTCCATTGCATCATCAATCTGCTCCATTGTGTCATCACACTGCTCCATTCTGCCCACACAATCCAATATTGTGCCCTCACGCTTTCCCATTGTGCCATCACACTCCTTCTTTGTGCCACCACACTGCTGCATTTTGCCCTCAGTTTGCTCGTTTTTGCCCTCACTGTGCTCCATTATGCCATCACACTGCTTCATTGTGTCATCACACTGCTCCATTCTTCCCTCGCACTGCTCTATTGTTCCCTCTCGCTTCTCTATTTACCCATCACACTGCTCCATTGTGCTGGCACATTGCTCCATTGTGCCCTCACTCTACCCCATTGTGCCATCACGCTGCTGCATTGTGTCATCATGGTGCTCCATTGTTTCATCACACTGCTCCATTGTACACACATACTGCTCCATTGTGCCATCCCACAGCTCCATTGTGCCCTCACATTATTCAATTGTGTCATCACACTACTCAATTGTGTCATCACACAGCTACATTTTGCCATTACACTGCCCCATTGTGCCATCACACTGCTCCAATTTGTCATCACACTGCTCCATTGTGCCATCACACTGATCCATTGCATCAGCAACCTGCTCCATTGTGCCCACACACTGCTCCATTCTACACTCACTATGCTTAATGTGCACTCATGCTGCTCCATTTTCCCATCACACTGCTCCATTGTGCCCTCACACTGCTCCATTTTGCCCACACGATGCTCCATTGTGCCATAACACTGCTCAATTGTGTCCTCACTCTGCTCCACTGTGCCATCAAACCGTTGTATTGTTCCCTCACCATTCTTCACTGTGCCATCACACTGCTCCATTGTGTCATGACACTGCTCCATTGTGCCACCGCACTGCTACATTGTGCCCTCTCAGTGTTCTACTGTGCCCTCACTCTGGTCCATTGTGCCTTCACCGTGCTCTATTGTACTCTCACACGGCTCTATTTTGTCATCACACTGCTCAGTTGTGTCATCACACTGCTCCATTGTGTCCTCATACTCCTCCATTGTGCCCTCATGCTGCTTTGTTTTGTCCTCACACTGCTCCATTGTGCTATCACACTGCTCCATTCTGCCATCACACTGCTCCATTGTGCCATGACACTGCTCTATTGTACCATCACACTGCTGCATTGTGTCATCCTGATGTTCCATTGTGTCATCACACTGCTCCATTGCATACTCACACTGATCCATTGTGCCCTTACACAGTTGCATCGTGTCATCAAACTGCACAGTTGAGTAATTACAGTGCTCCAATGCGCCCTGATTCAGCTCCATTGTGCCATCCCACAGTTCTATTGTGCCCTCAGACAGCTCCATTTTGTCAAAACAGAGGTACATTGTGCCATGACACTCCTCCATTGTGCCATCACACGGCTCCAGGTTTTTCTCACACTGCTCCATTGTGTCATCACACTACTCCATTGTGCCCTAACACTGCTCTATTGTGTCCTCACACTGTGCCAGTGTGTCATCACACTGTTCCATTCTGACTTCATACTGCTCCATTTTGCCATCACCCTGCTCCATTGTGCACGCACACTGTTCCATTGGGCACGCACACTGATCCATTGTGCCATTCCACAGTTCGATTGTGCACTCCCACTGCTCCATTGTGTCATCAATCAACTCAAATGTGCCAACACACTTCTCCATTGTGTCATCAAACTGCTCCATTGCGCTATCACACTGCTCATCTGCATCATAACCCTGCTCCGTTGTGTCATCACACTGCTCCTTTCTGCCCTCACACTGCTCTTTTTCCTATCACAGTGCTAAATTGTGCCCTCACACTGCTCCATGTGCAATGATCCAGCTCCATTGGGCCACCACAATGCTCTGTTTTGTCATCAAACAATTCCATTGTGCCATCACACTGCTCCAGTGTGTTATCACTCTGCTCCATTGTGCCATCACACTGCTCCACTGCATCATAACCCTGCTCCATTGTGTCAACACCCTGTTCCATTCTGCCCTCACACTGTTCCATTGTGCCCTCATGCTGCTCGATTTTGCCATCACTCTGCTCCATTGTGCCCTCACAGTATTCCATTTTGCCCTCACGCTGCTCCTTTTTGCCCACACAGTGCTCCATTGTGACATCACACTGCTCCATGTGTCCTCACAGTGCTCCATTGTGTCATCAGACTGCTCCATTGTGCCCTCACACTGCTCCATTTTGCCCACACGATGCTCCATTGTGCCACCACACTGCTCAATTGTGTCCTCACTCTGCTCCACTGTGCCATCAAACTGTTGTATTGTGCCCTCACCATTCTCCACTATGCCATCACACTGCTCCATTGTGTCATCACACTGCTCTATTGTGCCACCGCACTGCTCCATTGGGCCCTCTCAGTGCTCTATTGTGCCCTCACACTGCTCCATTGTGCCTTCACCATGCTCTATTGTCCTCTCACACTGCTCCATTTTGTAAACACACTGCTCAGTTGTGTCATCACACTCCTCCATTGTGCACTCATACTCCTCCATTGTGCCCTCATGCTGCTTCGTTTTGTCCTCACACTTCTCCATTGTGCTATCACACTGCTCCATTCTGCCATCACACTGCTCCATTGTGCCATGACACTGCTCCATTGTACCATCACACTGCTGCATTGTGTCATCATAATGTTCCATTGTGTCATCACACTTCTCCATTGTGCACTCACACTGATCCATTGTTTCCTTACACTGTTGCATTGTGTCATCATACTGCACAGTTGAGTCATTACCGTGCTCCAATGCGCCCTCATTCATCTCCATTGTGCCGTCCCACAGTTCTATTGTGCCCACTCACAGCTCATTTGTGTCAAAACAGAGCTATATTGTGCCATCACACTCCTCCTTTGTGCCATCACACAGCTCCAATCGGTCATCACACTGCTCCATTGTGTCATCACACTGTTCCATTGTGCCCTAACACTGATCTATTGTGTCCTCACACTGTGACAGTGTGTCATTACTCTGCTTCATTCTGACCGCACACTGCTCCATTTTGCCATCACCCTGCTCCATTGTGCCCGCACTCTGTTCCATTGGGCCCGCACACTGCTCCATTGTGCCATTCTACAGTTCGATTGTGCACTCCCACTGCTCCAATGTGTCATCAGTCAACTTCAATGTGCTAACACACTGCTCCATTTTGTCATCAATCTGCTCCATTGCACTATCACACTGCTCCCATGCATCATAACCCTGCTCCATTGTGTCATCACACTGCTCCTTTCTGCCCTCACACTGCTACTATTTGTCATAACACTGCTAAATTGTGCCCTCACAGTGCTCCATCTGCAATCATCCCGCTCCATTGGGCCGCCACAATGCTCCTTTGTGTGATCAAACAACTCCATTGTGCCATCACACTGCTCCAGTGTGTTATCACTCTGCTGCATTGCGTCATCACACTGCTCCACTGCATCATAACCCTGCTCCATTGTGTCAACACCCTGTTCCCTTTTTCCCTCACACTGCTCCATTGTGCCCTCATTTTGCTCGATTTAGCCATCACTCTGCTCCATTGTGCCCTCACAGTATTACATTTTGCACTCATGCTGCTCGTTTTTGCCCTCACAGTGCTCCATTGTGACATCACACTGCTCCATTTTGTCATCACAGTGCTCCATTGTGTCATCAGACTGCTCCATTGTGCCCTCACACTGCTCCATTTTGCCCACACAATGCTGCATTGTGCCATCACACTGCTCAATTGTGTCCTCACTCAGCTCCACTGTGCCATCAAACTGTTGTATTGTTCCCTCACCGTTCTCCACTGTGCCATCACACTGCTCCATTGTGTCATCACACTGCTCCATTGTGCCACCGCACTGCTCCATTTTGCCCTCTCAGTGTTCTATTGTGCCCTCACTCTGGTCCATTGTGCCTTCACCGTACTCTATTGTGCTCTCACACGGCTCTATTTTGTCATTACACTGCTCAGTTGTGTCATCACACTGCTCCATTGTGTCCTCATACTCCTCCATTGTGCCCTCATGCTGCTTTGTTTTGTCCTTACACTGCTCCATTGTGCTATCACACTGCTCCATTCTGCCATTACATTGCTCCATTGTGCCATGACACTGCTCTATTGTACCATCACACTGCTGCATTGTGTCATCCTGATGTTCCATTGTGTCATCACACTGCTCCATTGCATACTCACACTGATCCATTGTGCCCTTACACAGTTGCATCGTGTCATCAAACTGCACAGTTGAGTAATTACAGTGCTCCAATGCGCCCTGATTCAGCTCCATTGTGCCATCCCACAGTTCTATTGTGCCCTCAGACAGCTCCATTTTGTCAAAACAGAGGTACATTGTGCCATGACACTCCTCCATTGTGCCATCACACGGCTCCAGGTTTTTCTCACACTGCTCCATTGTGTCATCACACTACTCCATTGTGCCCTAACACTGCTCTATTGTGTCCTCACACTGTGCCAGTGTGTCATCACACTGTTCCATTCTGACTTCATACTGCTCCATTTTGCCATCACCCTGCTCCATTGTGCCCGCACACTGTTCCATTGGGCACGCACACTGATCCATTGTGCCATTCCACAGTTCGATTGTGCACTCCCACTGCTCCATTGTGTCATCAATCAACTCAAATGTGCCAACACACTTCTCCATTGTGTCATCAAACTGCTCCATTGCGCTATCACACTGCTCCCCTGCATCATAACCCTGCTCCGTTGTGTCATAACACTGCTCCTTTCTGCCCTCACACTGCTCTTTTTCCCATCACAGTGCTAAATTGTGCCCTCACACTGCTCCATGTGCAATGATCCAGCTCCATTGGGCTGCCACAATGCTCTGTTGTGTCATCAAACAACTCCATTGTGCCATCACACTGCTCCAGTGTGTTATCACTCTGCTCCATTGTGCCATCACACTGCTCCACTGCATCATAACCCTGCTCCATTGTGTCAACACCCTGTTCCATTCTGCCCTCACACTGCTCCATTGTGCCCTCATGCTGCTCGATTTTGCCATCACTCTGCTCCATTGTGCCCTCACAGTATTCCATTTTGCCCTCACGCTGCTCCTTTTTGCCCACACAGTGATCCATTGTGACATCACATTGCTCCAATGTGTCATCACAGTGCTCCATTGTGTCATCAGACTGCTCCATTGTGCCCTCACACTGCTCCATTTTGCCCACACGATGCTCCATTGTGCCATCACACTGCTCAATTGCATCCTCACTCTGCTCCACTGTGCCATCAAACTGTTGAATTGTGCCCTCACCGTTCTCCACTGTGCCATCACACTGCTCAATTGTGTCATGACACTGCTCCATTGTGCCACCACACTGTTCCATTGTGCCCTCTCAGTGCTCTATTGTGCCCTCACACTGCTCCATTGTGCCTTCACTGTGCTCTATTGTACTCACACACTGCTCCATTTTGTCATCACACTGCTCAGTTGTGTCATTACACTGCTCCATTGTGCCCTCATGCTGCTTCGTTTTGTCCTCACACTTCTCCATTGTGCTATCACACTGCTCCATTCTGCCATCACACTGCTCCATTGTGCCATGACACTGCTCCATTGTACCATCACACTAATGCATTGTGTCATCATAATGTTCCATTGTGTCATCACACTTCTCCATTGTGCACTCACACTGATCCATTGTGCCCTTACACAGTTGCACTGTGTCACCAAACTGCACAGTTGAGTCATTACAGTGCTCCAATGTGACCTCAGTCAGCTAAATAGTGCCATCACACACTTCTATTGTGCCCTCACTCAGCTCAATTGTGTCAAAGCAGAGCTACATTGTGCCATCACACTCCTCCATTGTGCCATCACACAGATCCAATCTGTCATCACACTGCTCCATTGTGTCATCACACTGTTCCATTGTGCCCTAACACTGCTCTATTGTGTCCTCACACTGTGACAGTCTGTCATCACACTGCTCCATTCTGACCTCACACTGCTCCATTTTGCCATCACCCTGCTCCATTGTGCCCACACACTGTTCCATTGGGTGCGCACACTGCTCCATTGTGCCATTCTACAGTTTGATTGTGCAGTCCAGCTGCTCCAGTGTGTCATCAATCAACTTCAATGTGCTAACACACTGCTCCATTTTGTCAGCAAACTGCTCCATTGCGCTATCACACTGCTCCCCTGCATCATAACCCTGCTCCATTGTGTCATCACACTGCTCCTTTCTGCCCTCGCAATGCTACTTTTTGCCATCACATTGCTAAATTGTGACCTCACACTGCTCCACCTGCAATCATCCAGCTCCATTGGGCAGCCTCAATGCTCCATTGTGTCATCAAACAACTTCATTGTGCCATCACACTGCTCCAGTGTGTTATCACTCTGCTCCATTGTGCCATCACACTGCTCCACTGCATCATTACCCTGCTCCATTGTGTCAAAACCCTGTTCCATTCTGCCCTCACACTGCTCCTTTGTGCCCTCATGCTGCTCGATTTTGCCATCACTCTGCTCCATTGTGCCCTCACAGTATTCCATTTTGCCCGCACGCTGCTCTTTTTGCCCTCACAGTGCTCCATTGTGACATCACACTGCTCCATTGTGTCATCAAAGTGCTCCATTTTGTCAACAGACTGCCCCATTGTGCCCTCACACTGCTCCATATTGCCCACACGATGCTCCATTGTGCCATCACACTGCTCAATTGTGTCCTCACTCTGCTCCACTTTGCCATCAAACTGTTGTATTGTGCCCTCACCGTTCTCCACTGTGCCATCCCACGGCTCAATTGTGTCATCACACTGCTCCATTGTTCCCTCTCAATGCTCTATTGTGCCCTCACACTGCTCTATTGTGCCTTCACCATGCTCTATTGTACTCTCGCACTGCTCCATTTTGTCATCACACTGCTTAGTTGTGTCATCACATTGCTCCATTTTGCCCTCATACTCCTCCATTGTGTCCTCATGCTGCTTCATTTTGTCCTCACAGTGCTCCAATGTGCCATGACACTGCTCCATTGTACCATAACACTGCTGCATTGTGTCAACATGATGTTCCATTGTGTCATCACACTGCACCTTTGTGAACTCACACTCATCCATTATGCCCTTACACAGTTGCATTGTATCATCAAACTGCACAGTTGAGTAATTACAGTGCTCCAATTCGCTCTCATTCAGCTCCATTATGCCATCCCACAGTTCTATTGTGCCCTTACACAGCTCCACTGTGTCAAAACAGAGCTACATTGTGCCATCACACTCCTCCATTGTGCCATCACACGACTCCAATTTGTTATCACACTGCTCCATTGTGTCATCAGAATGTTCCATTGTGCCCTAACACTGCTCTATTGTGTGCTCACACTGTGACAGGGTGTCATCACACTGCTCCATTCTGACCTCACACTGCTCTATTTGCCATCACCCTGCTCCATTGTGCCCGCACACTCTTCCATTGGGCCCACACACTGCTTCATTGTGCCTTTCTACAGTTCGATTGTGCACTTCCACTGCTCCATTGTGTCATCAATCAACTTCAATGTGCTAACACACTGCTCCATTTTGTCATCAAACTGCTCCATTNTTGTGTCATCAATCAACTCAAATGTGCCAACACACTTCTCCATTGTGTCATCAAACTGCTCCATTGCGCTATCACACTGCTCATCTGCATCATAACCCTGCTCCGTTGTGTCATCACACTGCTCCTTTCTGCCCTCACACTGCTCTTTTTCCTATCACAGTGCTAAATTGTGCCCTCACACTGCTCCATGTGCAATGATCCAGCTCCATTGGGCCACCACAATGCTCTGTTTTGTCATCAAACAATTCCATTGTGCCATCACACTGCTCCAGTGTGTTATCACTCTGCTCCATTGTGCCATCACACTGCTCCACTGCATCATAACCCTGCTCCATTGTGTCAACACCCTGTTCCATTCTGCCCTCACACTGTTCCATTGTGCCCTCATGCTGCTCGATTTTGCCATCACTCTGCTCCATTGTGCCCTCACAGTATTCCATTTTGCCCTCACGCTGCTCCTTTTTGCCCACACAGTGCTCCATTGTGACATCACACTGCTCCATGTGTCCTCACAGTGCTCCATTGTGTCATCAGACTGCTCCATTGTGCCCTCACACTGCTCCATTTTGCCCACACGATGCTCCATTGTGCCACCACACTGCTCAATTGTGTCCTCACTCTGCTCCACTGTGCCATCAAACTGTTGTATTGTGCCCTCACCATTCTCCACTATGCCATCACACTGCTCCATTGTGTCATCACACTGCTCTATTGTGCCACCGCACTGCTCCATTGGGCCCTCTCAGTGCTCTATTGTGCCCTCACACTGCTCCATTGTGCCTTCACCATGCTCTATTGTCCTCTCACACTGCTCCATTTTGTAAACACACTGCTCAGTTGTGTCATCACACTCCTCCATTGTGCACTCATACTCCTCCATTGTGCCCTCATGCTGCTTCGTTTTGTCCTCACACTTCTCCATTGTGCTATCACACTGCTCCATTCTGCCATCACACTGCTCCATTGTGCCATGACACTGCTCCATTGTACCATCACACTGCTGCATTGTGTCATCATAATGTTCCATTGTGTCATCACACTTCTCCATTGTGCACTCACACTGATCCATTGTGCCCTTACACTGTTGCACTGTGTCATCATACTGCACAGTTGAGTCATTACCGTGCTCCAATGCGCCCTCATTCATCTCCATTGTGCCGTCCCACAGTTCTATTGTGCCCACTCACAGCTCATTTGTGTCAAAACAGAGCTATATTGTGCCATCACACTCCTCCTTTGTGCCATCACACAGGTCCAATCTGTCATCACACTGCTCCATTGTGTCATCACACTGTTCCATTGTGCCCTAACACTGCTCTATTGTGTCCTCACACTGTGACAGTGTGTCATTACACTGCTTCATTCTGACCGCACACTGCTCCATTTTGCCATCACCCTGCTCCATTGTGCACGCACACTGTTCCATTGGGCCCGCACACTGCTCCATTGTGCCATTCTACAGTTCGATTGTGCACTCCCACTGCTCCATTGTGTCATCAATCAACTTCAATGTGCTAACACACTGCTCCATTTTGTCATCAATCTGCTCCATTGTGCTGTCACACTGCCCCCCCTGCATCATAACCCTGCTCCGTTGTGTCATCACACTGCTCCTTTCTGCCCTCACACTGCTTCTTTTTGCCATCACACTGCTAAATTGTGCCCTCACAGTGCTCCATCTGCAATCATCCCACTCCATTGGGCCGCCACAATGCTCTGTTGTGTCATCAAACAACTCCATTGTGCCACCACACTGCTCCAGTGTGTTATCACTCTGCTCCATTGTGTCATGACACAGCTCCACTGCATCATAACCCTGCTCCGTTGTGTCAACACTCTGTTCCATTCTGCCCTCACACTGCTCCATTGTGCCCTCACAGTATTCCATTTTGCCCTCACGCTGCTCCTTTTTGCCCTCACAGTGCTCCATTGTGACATCACACTGCTCCATTTTGCGCACACGATGCTCCATTTTGCCATCACACTGCTCAATTGTGTCCTCACTCTGCTCCACTGTGCCAACAAACCGTTGTATTGTTCCCTCACAATTCTTCACTGTGCCATCACACTGCTCCATTGTGTCATCACACTGCTCCATTGTGCCACCGCACTCTTCCATTGTGCCCTCTCAGTGTTCTATTGTGCCCTCACTCTGGTCGATTGTGCCTTCACCGTGCTCCATTGTGCTATCACACTGCTCCATTCTGCCATCACACTGCTCCATTGTGCCATGACACTGCTCCATTGTACCATCACAATGCTGCATTGTGTCATCATGATGTTCCATTGTGTCATCACACTGCTCCATTGCGTACTCACACTGATCCATTGTGCCCTTACACAGTTGCATCCTGTCATCAAACTGCACAGTTGAGTAATTACAGTTCTCCAATGCGCCCTCATTCAGCTCCATTGTGCCATCCCACAGTTCTATTGTGCCCTCAGACAGCTCCATTTTGTCAAAACAGAGCTACATTGTGCCATCACACTCCTCCATTGTGCCATTACACGGCTCCACTTTTTCATCACACGGCTCCAATTTGTCATCACAGTGCTCCATTGTGCCCTAACACTGCTCTATTGTGTCCTCACACTGTGCCAGTGTGTCATCACACTGTTCCATTCTGACTTCATACTGCTCCATTTTGCCATCACCCTGCTCCATTGTGCCCGCACACTGTTCCATTGGGCCCGCACACTGCTCCATTGTGCCATTCTACAGTTCGATTGTGCACTCCCACTGCTCCAATGTGTCATCAGTCAACTTCAATGTGCTAACACACTGCTCCATTTTGTCATCAATCTGCTCCATTGCACTATCACACTGCTCCCATGCATCATAACCCTGCTCCATTGTGTCATCACACTGCTCCTTTCTGCCCTCACACTGCTACTATTTGTCATAACACTGCTAAATTGTGCCCTCACAGTGCTCCATCTGCAATCATCCCGCTCCATTGGGCCGCCACAATGCTCCTTTGTGTGATCAAACAACTCCATTGTGCCATCACACTGCTCCAGTGTGTTATCACTCTGCTGCATTGCGTCATCACACTGCTCCACTGCATCATAACCCTGCTCCATTGTGTCAACACCCTGTTCCCTTTTTCCCTCACACTGCTCCATTGTGCCCTCATTTTGCTCGATTTAGCCATCACTCTGCTCCATTGTGCCCTCACAGTATTACATTTTGCACTCATGCTGCTCGTTTTTGCCCTCACAGTGCTCCATTGTGACATCACACTGCTCCATTTTGTCATCACAGTGCTCCATTGTGTCATCAGACTGCTCCATTGTGCCCTCACACTGCTCCATTTTGCCCACACAATGCTGCATTGTGCCATCACACTGCTCAATTGTGTCCTCACTCAGCTCCACTGTGCCATCAAACTGTTGTATTGTTCCCTCACCGTTCTCCACTGTGCCATCACACTGCTCCATTGTGTCATCACACTGCTCCATTGTGCCACCGCACTGCTCCATTTTGCCCTCTCAGTGTTCTATTGTGCCCTCACTCTGGTCCATTGTGCCTTCACCGTACTCTATTGTACTCTCACACGGCTCTATTTTGTCATTACACTGCTCAGTTGTGTCATCACACTGCTCCATTGTGTCCTCATACTCCTCCATTGTGCCCTCATGCTGCTTTGTTTTGTCCTTACACTGCTCCATTGTGCTATCACACTGCTCCATTCTGCCATTACATTGCTCCATTGTGCCATGACACTGCTCTATTGTACCATCACACTGCTGCATTGTGTCATCCTGATGTTCCATTGTGTCATCACACTGCTCCATTGCATACTCACACTGATCCATTGTGCCCTTACACAGTTGCATCGTGTCATCAAACTGCACAGTTGAGTAATTACAGTGCTCCAATGCGCCCTGATTCAGCTCCATTGTGCCATCCCACAGTTCTATTGTGCCCTCAGACAGCTCCATTTTGTCAAAACAGAGGTACATTGTGCCATGACACTCCTCCATTGTGCCATCACACGGCTCCAGGTTTTTCTCACACTGCTCCATTGTGTCATCACACTACTCCATTGTGCCCTAACACTGCTCTATTGTGTCCTCACACTGTGCCAGTGTGTCATCACACTGTTCCATTCTGACTTCATACTGCTCCATTTTGCCATCACCCTGCTCCATTGTGCACGCACACTGTTCCATTGGGCACGCACACTGATCCATTGTGCCATTCCACAGTTCGATTGTGCACTCCCACTGCTCCATTGTGTCATCAATCAACTCAAATGTGCCAACACACTTCTCCATTGTGTCATCAAACTGCTCCATTGCGCTATCACACTGCTCATCTGCATCATAACCCTGCTCCGTTGTGTCATCACACTGCTCCTTTCTGCCCTCACACTGCTCTTTTTCCTATCACAGTGCTAAATTGTGCCCTCACACTGCTCCATGTGCAATGATCCAGCTCCATTGGGCCACCACAATGCTCTGTTTTGTCATCAAACAATTCCATTGTGCCATCACACTGCTCCAGTGTGTTATCACTCTGCTCCATTGTGCCATCACACTGCTCCACTGCATCATAACCCTGCTCCATTGTGTCAACACCCTGTTCCATTCTGCCCTCACACTGCTCCATTGTGCCCTCATGCTGCTCGATTTTGCCATCACTCTGCTCCATTGTGCCCTCACAGTATTCCATTTTGCCCTCACGCTGCTCCTTTTTGCCCTCACAGTGCTCCATCTGCAATCATCCCGCTCCATTGGGCAGCCACAATGCTCTGTTGTGTCATCAAACAACCCCATTGTGCCATCACACTGCTCCAGTGTGTTATCACTCTGCTCCATTGTGCCATCACACTGCTCCACTGCATCATAACCCTGCTCCATTGTGTCAACACCCTGTTCCATTCTGCCCTCACACTGCTCCATTGTGCCCTCATGCTGCTTGATTTTGCCATCACTCTGCTCCATTGTACCCTCACAGTATTCCATTTTGCCCTCACACTGCTCCTTTTTGCCGTCACAGTACTCCATTGTGACATCACACTGCTCAATTGTGTCTTCACTCTGCTCCACTGTGCCATAAAACTGTTGTATTGTCCCCTCACCATTCTCCACTGTGCCATCACACTGCTCCATTGTGCCCTCACACTGCTCCATTGTGCCTTCCCCATGCTCTATTGTCCTCTCACACTGCTCCATTTTGTCATAACACTGCTCAGTTGTGTCATGACACTGCTACATTGTGCCCTCATACTCCTCCATTGTGCCGTCATGCTGCTTCGTTTTGTCCTCACACTGCTCCATGGTGCTATCACACTGCTCCATTCTGCCATCACACTGCTCCATTGTGCCATGTCACTGCTCCATTGTACCACCACACTGCTGCATTGTGTCATCATAATATTCCATTGTGTCATCACACTTCTCCATTGTGCACTCACACTGATCCATTGTGCCCTTACACAGTTGCACAGTTGGACCCGCACACTGCTCCATTGTGCAACGCCACTGCTCCATTGTGTCATCAATCAACTTCAATGTGCTAACACACTGCTCCAATTTGTCATCAAACTGCTCCATTGTGCTATCACACTGCTCCCCTGCATCATAACCCTGCTCCATTGTGTCATCACACTGCTCCTTTCTTCCCTCACACTGCTACTTCTTGCCATCACACTGCTAAATTGTACCCTCAGAGTGCTCCATCTGCAATCATCCAGATCAATTGGGCTGCCACAATGCTCCATTGTGTCATCAAACAACTCCATTGTGCCATCACACTGCTCCAGTGTGTTATCACTCTCCTCCATTGTGCCATCACACTGCTCCACTGCATCATAACCCTGCTCCATTGTGTCAACACCCTGTTCCATTCTGCCCTCACTCTGCTCCATTGTGACCTCATGCTGCTCAATCTTGCCATCACTCTGCTCCATTGTTCCCTCACAGTATTCCATTTTGCCCTCACGCTGCTCCTTTTTGCCCTCACAGTACTCCATTGTGACATCACACTGCTCCATTGTGTACTCACAGTGCTCCATTGTGTCATCAGACTGCTCCATTGTGCCATCACACGGCTCCAGTTTTCATCACACGGCTCCAATTTGTCATCACAGTGCTCCATTGTGCCCTAACACTGCTCTATTGTGTCCTCACACTGTGCCAGTGTGTCATCACTCTGTTCCATTCTGACTTCATACTGCTCCATTTTGCCATCACCCTGCTCCATTGTGCCCACACACTGTTCCTTTGGGCACGCACACTGATCCATTGTGCCATTCCACAGTTTGATTGTGCACTCCCACTGCTCCATTGTGTCATCAATCAATTCAAATGTGCCAACACACTTCTCCATTGTGTCATCAAACTGCTCCATTGCGCTATCACACTGCTCCCCTGCATCATAACCCTGTTCCGTTGTGTCATCACACTGCTCCTTTCTGCCCTCACACTGCTCTTTTTCCCATCACAGTGCTAAATTGTGCCCTCAAACTGCTCCATGTGCAATGATCCAGCTACATTGGGCCGCCACAATGCTCTGTTGTGTCACCAAACAACTCCATTTTGCCATCACACTGCTCCAGTGTGTTATCACTCTGCTCCATTGTGCCATCACACTGCTCCACTGCATCATAACCCTGCTCCATTGTGTCAACACCCTGATCCATTCTGCACTCACTCTGCTCCATTGTGCCCTCACAGTATTCCATTTTGCCCTCACGCTGCTCCTTTTTGCCCACACAGTGCTCCATTGTGACATCACACTGCTCCATTGTGTCATCACAGTGCTCCATTGTGTCATCAGACTGCTCCATTGTGCCCTCACACTGCTCCATTTTGCCCACACGATGCTCCATTGTGCCAACACACTGCTCAATTGTGTCCTCACTCTGCTCCACTGTGCCATCAAACTGTTGTATTGTGCCCTCACCATTCTCCACTATGCCATCACACTGCTCCATTGTGTCATCACACTGCTCTATTGTGCCACCGCACTGCTCCATTGGGCCCTCTCAGTGCTCTATTGTGCCCTCACACTGCTCCATTGTGCCTTCATCATGCTCTATTGTCCTCTCACACTGCTCCATTTTGTAATCACACTGCTCAGTTGTGTCATCACACTGCTCCATTGTGCCCTCTTTCTCCTCCATTGTCCCCTCATGCTGCTTCGTTTTGTCCTCACACTTCTCCATTGTGCTATCACACTGCTCCATTATGCCATCACACTGCTCCATTGTGCCATGACACTGCTCCATTGTACCATCACACTGCTGCATTGTGTCATCATAATGTTCCATTTTGTCATCACACTTCTCCATTGTGCACTCACACTGCTCCATTGTGCCTGCACACTGCTCCATTTTGCCCACATGATGCTCCATTGTGCCATCACGCTGCTCAATTGTGTCCTCACTCTGCTCAACTTTGCCATCAAACTGTTGTATTGTGCCCTCACCGTTCTCCATTGTGCCATCACAGTGCTCAATTTTGCCATCGCACTGCTCCATTTTGCCCTCGCAGTGCTCTATTGTGCCCTCACACTGCTCCATTGTGCCTTCACCGTGCTCTATTGTACTCTCACACTGCTCCATTTTGTCATCACACTGCTCAGTTGTGTCATCACACTGCTCCATTGTGCCCTCATACTCCTCCATTGTGCCCTCATGCTGCTTCGTTTTGTCCTCACACTGCTCCATTGTGCTATCACACTGCTCCATTCTGCGATCAAACTGCTCCATTGTGCCATGACACTGCTCCATTGTACCATCACACTGCTGCATTGTGTCATCATGATGTTCCATTGTGTCATCACACTTCTCCATTGTGCAATCACACTGATCCATTGTGCCCTTACACAGTTGCACTGTGTCATCAAACTGCACAGTTGAGTAATTACAGTGCTCCAATATGCCCTCATTCAGCTCCATTGTGCTATCCCACAGGTCTATTGTGCCCTCACTCAGCTCCATTGTGTCAAAACAGAGCTACATTGTGCCATCGCACTCCTGCATTGTGCCATCACACAGCTCCAATTTGTCATCACACTGCTCCATTGTGTCATCTCATTGTTCCATTTTGCCCTAACACTGCTCTATTGTGTCCTCACACTGTGACAGTGTGTCATCACACTGCTCCATTTTGCCATCACCCTGCTCCATTGTGCCCACACACTGTTCCATTGGGCCTGCACACTGCTCCATTGTGCCATTCTACAGTTTGATTGTGCACTCCCACTGTTCCATTGTGTCATCAATCAACTTCAATGTGCTAAAACACTGCTCCATTTTGTCATCAAACTGCTCCATTGCGCTATCTCACTGCTCCCCTGCATCATAACCCTGCTCCATTGTGTCATCACACTGCTCCTTTCTGTCCACACACTGCTACTTTTTGCCATCTGTATTAGTCAGGGTTCTCTTATGAAACAGAAGCAACAGGATGAATATATATATAACTATATACAATTTATTGATTTGCTCACGTGACAGAGCTCAACAGTAGCGCCGAACTGGACAGGCCCGGAATCCAGGGAACTGCTCAGTCCACAAGGCTGGATGTCTCAGGAGTCCCAGTCTAGTGCTGAACGCCTGAATGGATTCCAGGAGATCTGCCAGTCTCCATACACGCTGGGATCCGAAAGGTTGATCACTGCAGCAAGACAAACTCACCAGATGAGAGAAGCAAGCCGCAGTAGGAAAAGGGACCATCTCCCGCTGCCGTGGCCTTAAATACTGCCTGCCGGCAGAAGGTAACACCCACCCATCCGGGTTGAGGTGGTCCAATCAGAAGAACCTTTTCTCTTATTTGTTCCTTAGTCCAGTCAAGTTGACACCCAGGATTAAACATCACACCATCACACTGCTAAATTGTGCCCTCACCGTGCTCCATCTGCAATCATCCAGCTCCATTGGGCCGCCACAAGGCTCTGTTGTGTCATCAAACAACTCCATTGTGCCATCACACTGCTCCAGTGTGTAATCACTCTTCTCCATTGTGCCATCACACTGCTCCACTGCATCACAACCCTGCTCCATTGTGTCAACACCCTGATCCATTCTGCACTCACACTGCTCCATTGTGCCCTCATGCTGCTCGATTTTGCCATCACTCTGCTCCATTGTGCCCTCACAGTATTCCATTTTGCCCTCACGCTGCTCCTTTTTGCCCTCAGAGTGCCCCATTGTGAAATCACACTCCTCAATTGTGTCATCACAGTGCTCCATTGTGTCATCAGACTGCTCCATTGTGGCCTCACACTGCTCCATTTTGCCCACACGATGCTCCATTGTGCCATCACACTGCTCAATTGTGTCCTCACTCTGCTCCACTGTGCCATCAAACTGTTGTATTGTGACCTCACCTTTCTCCACTGTGCCATCACACTGCTCCATTGTGTCATCACACTGCTCCATTGTGCCACCGCACTGCTCCATTGTGCCCTCTCAGTGTTCTATTGTGCCCTCACACTGGTCCATTGTGTCTTCACCGTGCTCTATTGTACTCTCACACTGCTCCATTTTGTCATCACACTGCTCAGTTGTGTCATCACACTGCTCCATTGTGCCCTCATACTCCTCCATTGTCCCTTCATGCTGCTTCGTTTTGTCCACACACTTCTCCATTGTGCTATCACACTGCTCCATTCTGCCAACACACTGCTCCATTGTGCCATGACACTGCTCCATTGTACCATCACACTGCTGCATTGTGTCATCATAATGTTCCATTGTGTCATCACACTTCTCCATTGTGCACTCACACTGATCCATTGTGCCCTTACACAGTTGCACTGTGTCATCAAACTGTTACAGTTGAGTCATTACAGTGCTCCAATGCGCCCTCATTCAGCTCCATTGTGCCATCCCACAGGTCTATTGTGCCCTCAAACAGCTCTATTGTGTCAAAACAGAGCTACATTGTGCCATCACACTCCTCCATTGTGCCATCACACAGCTCCAATTTGTCATCACACTGCTCCATTGTGTCATCACACTGTTCCATTGTCCCCTAACACTGCTCTCTTTTGTCCTCACACTGTGACAGTGTGTCATCACCCTGCTCCATTCTGACCTCAGACTGCTCCATTTTGCCATCACCCTGCTCCATTGTGCCCGCACACTGTTCCATTGGGCCCGCACACTGCTCCATTGTGCCAATCTACAGTTCGATTGTGCACTCCCACTGCTCCATTGTGTCATCTATCAACTTCAATGTACTAACACACTGCTCCATTTTGTTATCAAACTGCTCCATTGCGCTATCGCACTGCAACCCTGCATCATAACCCTGCTCGATTGTGTCATCAAACTGCTCCTTTCTGCCCTCACACTGCTACTTTTTGCAATCACACTGCTAAATTGTGCCCTCACAATGCTCAATCTGCAATCATCCAGCTCCATTGGGCTGCCACAATTCTCCATTGTGTCATCAAACAACTCCATTGTGCCATCACACTGATCCAGTGTGTTATCACTCTCCTCCATTGTGCCATCACACTGCTCCACTGCATCATAACCCTGTTCCATTGTGTCAACACCCTGTTCCATTCTTCCCTCACACTGCTCCATTGTGCCCTCATGCTGCTCGATTTTGCCATCACTCTGCTCCATTGTGCCCTCACAGTATTCCATTTTGCCCTCACGCTACTCCTTTTTCCCCTCACAGTGATCCATTGTGACATCACACTGCTCCATTGTGTCATCACAGTGCTCCATTGTGCCATCAGACTGCTCCATTGTGCCCTCACTCTTCTCCACTTTTCCATCAAACTGTTGTATTGTGCCCTCACTCTTCTCCATTGTGCCATCACACTGCTCCATTGTGCCACTGCACTGCTCCATTGTGCCCTCGCAGTGCTCTATTGTGCCCTCACTCTGCTCCATTGTGCCTTCACCATGATCTATTGTACTCTCACACTGCTCCATTTTGTCAGCACATTGCTCAGTTGTGTCATCACACTGCTCCATTGTGCCCTCATACTCCTCCATTGTGCCCTCATGCTGCTTCGTTTTGTCCTCACACTGCTCCATTGTGCTATCACACTGCTCCATTCTGCGATCACACTGCTCCATTGTGCCATGACACTGCTCCATTGTACCATCACACTGCTGCATTGTGTCATCATGATGTTCCATTTTGTCATCACACTGCTCCATTGTGCACTCACACTAATCCATTGTGCCCTTACACAGTTGCATCGTGTCATCAAACTGCACAATTGAGTAATTACAGTGCTCCAATATGCCCTCATTCAGCTCCATTGTGCCATCCCACAGGTCTATTGTGCCCTCACACAGCTCTATTTTGTCAAAACAGAGCTACATTGTGCCATCACACTCCTCCATTGTGCCATCACACAGCTCCAATTTGTCATCACACTGCTCCATTGTGTCATCACACTGTTCCATTGTGCCCTCACACTGCTCCATTGTGCCGTCATGCTGCTCTATTTTGCCATCACTCTTCTGCATTGTGCTCTCAAAGTATTCCATTTTGCCCTCACGCTACTCCTTTTTGCCCTCACAGTGCACCATTTTGACATCACACTGCTCCATTGTGTCATCACAGTTCTCCATTGTGTCATCAGCCTGCTCCATTGTGCCCTCACTCTGCTCCACTTTGCCATCAAACTGTTATATTGTGCCCTCACTGTTCCCCATTGTGCCATCACACTGCTCCATTGTGCCACTGCACTGCTCCATTGTGCCCTCGCAGTGCTCTATTGTACCCTCACACTGCTCCATTGTGCCTTCACCGTGCTCTATTGTACTCTCACACTTCTCCATTTTGTCATCACACTGCTCAGTTGTGTCATCACACTGCTCCATTGTACCCTCATACTCTTCCATTGTGCCCTCATGCTGCTTCGTTTTGTCCTCACAATTCTCCATTGTGCTATCACACTGCTCCATTCTGCGATCAAACTGCTCCATTGTGCCATGACACTGCTCCATTGTACCATCACACTGCTGCATTGTGTCATCATGATGTTCCATTTTGTCATCACACTGCTCCATTGTACACTCACACTAATCCATTGTGCCCTTACACAGTTGCATCGTGTCATCAAACTGCACAGTTGAGTCATTACCGTGCTCCAATATGCCCTCATTCAGCTCCATTGTGCCATCCCACAGGTCTATTGTGCCCTCACACAGCTCCATTGTGTCAAAACATTGCTACATTGTGCCATCGCACTCCTCCATTGTGCCATCACACAGCGCAAATTTGTCATCACCCTGCTCCATTGTGTCATCACACTGTTCCATTTTGCCCTCACAGTGCTCTATTGTGTCCTCACACTGTGACAGTGTGTCATCACACTGCTCCATTCTGACCTCACACTGCTCCATTTTGCCATTACCCTGCTCCATTGTGCCTGCACACTGTTCCATTGTGCACGCACACTGCTCCATTGTGACATTCTACATTTTGATTGTGCACTCCCACTGCTCCATTGTGTCATCAATCAACTTCAATGTGCTAACACACTGCTCCATTTTGTCATCAAACTGCTCCATTGCGCTATCACACTGCTCCCCTGCATCATAACCCTTCTCCATTGTGTCATCACACTGCTCCTTTCTGCCCCCACACTGCTACTTTTTGCCATCACACTGCTAATTTGTGCCCTCACACTGCTCCATCTGCAATCATCCAGCTCCATTGGTCCACCACAATGCTCCGTTGTGTCATCAAACAACTCCATTGTGCTATCACTCTGCTCCAGTGTGTTATCACTCTGCTCCATTGTGCCATCACACTGCTCCACTGCATCATAACCCTGCTCCATTGAGTCAACACCCTGTTCCATTCTGCCCTCACACTGCTCCATTGTGCCCTCATGCTGCTCGATTTTTGCCATCACTCTGCTCCATTGTGCCCTCACAGTATTCCATTTTGCCCTCACACTGCTCCATTTGCCCTCACAGTGCTCCATTGTGACATCACACTGCTCCATTGTGTCATCACAGTGCTCTATTGTGTCATCAGACTGCTCCATTGTGCCCTCACACTGCTGCATTTTGCCCACACCATGCTCCATTGTGCCATCACACTGCTCAATTGTGTCCTCACTCTGCTCCACTGTGCATCAAACTGTTGTATTGTGCCCTCACCGTTCTCCCTTTTTCCATCACACTGCTCCATTGTGTCATCACAGTGCTACATTGTGCCCCACACTGCTCCATTTTACTTTCACCGTCCTCTATTGTACTCTCTCACTGCTCCATTTTGTCATCACACTGCTCAGTTTTGTCATCACACTGCTTAATTGTGCCCTCATACTTCTCCATTGTGACCTCATGCTGCTTTATTTTGTCCTCACACTGTTCCATTGTGCTATCACACTGCTCCATTCTGCCATGACACTGCTCCATTGTGCCATGACACTGCTCCATTGTACCATCACACTGCTGCATTGTGTCATCGTGATGCTCCATTGTGTCATCACACTTCTCCATTGTGCCCTCCTACTGATCCATTGTGCCCTTACACAGTTGCATTGTATCATCACACTGCACAGTTGAGTCATTACAGCGCTCCAGTGTGCCCTCATTCAGCTCCATTGTGCCATCCCACAGGTCTATTGTGCCTCACACAGCTCAATTGTGTCACCACAGAGCTACATTTTGCCATCACACTCCTCCATTGTGCCATCAAACAGCTCCAATTTGTCATCACACTGCTCCATTGTGTCATCACACTGATCCATTGCATCATCACCCTGCTCCATTGTGTCATCACACTGCTCCATTCTGCCTTCAAACTGCTCTATTTTGCCCTCACGCTGCTCCATTTTCCGATGACACAGCTCCATTGTGCCCACACACTGCTCCACTCTGCCCTCACTTTGGTCATTTGTGCCCTCACACTGCTCCACTGTGTCATCACTCTGCTCCATTGTACCGTCACACTCCTCCATTGTTCTGTCACGTTGCTCCACTGTGCCCTCACACTGCTCCATTGTGTCATCATACAGCTCCATTGTGCCATCACACTGCTCCACTGTGCCCTTACACTGATCAAATATTTCATTACACAGCTCCATTGTGCCACACACTGCTATATTGTGTCATCACACTCCTCCATTGTGCCCTCACACTGCTCAATTTTTCGATCACATTGCTCCATTGTGTCCTCATCCTGGTGCATTGTTCCCTCATACTGCTCCATTGTGCCATCACATTGCTCCATTGTGTCCTCACCCTGGTGCATTGTTCCCTCACAGTGCTCCATTTTGCCCTCACTCTGCTGCATTGTGCCATCACACTGCTCCTTTGTGTCATCACACTGCTACATTGTGCACTCACACTGCTCCATTTTGCCCTCATGCTGCTCCATTTTGCCATCACACTGCTCCACTGTGTCAACAGGATTCGTCATTGTGCCATCACACTGCTCCATTGTGTCATCACACTGCTCCATTGTGCCCAAATACTGCTCCATTTTGTCATCACACAGCTCGATTTTGCCATCGCACTGCTCCATTGTGACAACACAGTGCTCCATTGTGTTGTGACACTGCTCCATTGTGCCATCACACTGCTCCATTACATCATCACCATGCTACATTCTGTCATCAAACTGCTCCATTCTGCCATCACACTGCTCTACTGTTCCCTCACGCTGCTCCATTTTGCCATCACACTGCTCCATTGTGCCATCACACTGCTCCATTAATCCCTCAATTTGCTCCTTTGTTCCCTCACAGTGCACCATAGTGACATCACACTGCTCCATTGTGTCATCACACTGCTCCATTGTGTCATCACACCGCTTCATTGTGCCATCACACTGCTCCATATAATCATCACCCTGCTCCATTATGTCATCACACTGTTCCATTCTGCCCTAGCACTGCTTTATTGTGCCCTCACGCTGCTCTATTGTGCCATCAAAGTGCTCCATTTTGTCTTCACAGTGCTCCATTGTGACATCACTCTTCTCCTTTCTGTGATCACACTGCTCCCTTATGCCATCACACTGCTCCATTGTGCCCTCACAGTGCTCCATTATGCCCTCACTTTCTCTTTGTGCCCTCACAGTGCTCCATTGTGCCCTCACTCTGTCCATTGTGCCATTACACTGCTCCATTTTGTCTTCACTGTGCTCCATTGTGACATCACACTTCTCCTTTCTGTCATCACAGTGCTCCCTTTTTACATCACACTGCTCCATTGTGCCATCACACTGCTCCAATTTGTCATCACACTGCTTGTGATAGTTAATCCTGTGTGTCAACTTGACTGGACTAAGGAACAAATAAGAGAAAAGGGATGTTTGGATTGGACCACCTCAACCCGGATGGCCCACCCCAAATGTGGGCATTACCTTCTGCCGGCAGGCAGTATAAAAGACCATGGCACAAGGAGCTGGTCCCTTTTTCTCCTGCGGCTTGCCTCTCTCATCTAGTGAGTTTGTCTTGCTGCTGTGATCAACCTTTCAGATCTCAGCGTGTACTGATACCGGCAGATCTCCTGGAATCCATTCGGGCTTCAGCACTAGATTGGGACTACTGAAACATCCAGCATTACGGACTGAGCAGTTCCCTGGATTCTCTCGGCCTTTCCAAAGTCGTGCAGCTACTGTTGGACTCCTTGAACTCTGTCACGTGAGCAAATCAATAAGTTGTATATAGCAACATATATTTGTCCTGTTACTTCTGTTACTTCAGAGAACCCTGACTAATAAACTGCTCCATTGTGCCATCACACTGCTCCATTTTGTCATCACCCTGATCAATTGTGTCATCACACTGCTCCATTGTGCCCTCATGCTGCTCCATATTGTCCTCACGCTGCACAACTGTCTTATCACACTGCTCCATTCTGCCATGACACTGCTCCATTTTGCCATGACACTGCTCCATTGTGCCCTCACACTCCTCCATTGTGTCATCACACCGCTCCATTGTGCCATCACACTGGTCCATTGCATCATCACACTGCTCCATTGTGCCCTCACACTGATCCATTTTAGACAAACGCTGATGCATTGTGACAACAAACTGCTCCTTTGTGTCATCACACTTCTCCATAGTGTCATCAGACTTCTCCAATGTGCCCTCACACTGCTCCATTTTGACATCACACTGCTCCACTATGTCAACACACAGCTCCATTGTGCTAAAACACTGCTCCATTGTGCCCTCACTCTGCTCCATTGTGTCATCACACTGCTCCATTGTGCCAGCACATTACTCCATTGTGCCCTCACTCTGCTCCATTGTGCCATCACACTGCTCCACTTTGCCCTCACACTGCTCAATTGTTTCATCACACAGCTCCATTGTGCCCACACTCTGCTCCATTGTGCCATCACACTGCTCCTTTGTGTCATCATACTGCTCCATTGTGCACTCACTCTGCTCCATTTTGCCCTTTAGTTGCTCCATTTTGCCATGTCAACACGATGCTCCATTGTGTCATCACACTGCTCCATTGTGTCATCACACTGCTCCATTGTGCCTCACACTGGTCCATTGTGCCATCACACAGCTCCATTTTGCCCACACACTGCTCCATTGTGTCATCACACAGCTGCATTGTGCCATCGCACTGCTCAATTTTGACATCACAGGGCTCCATTGTGTCATCACACTGCTCCATTGTGCTATCACAATGCTCCATTGTGCTATCACACTGCTCCATTCGATCATCACCCTGCTCCATTGTGTCATCACACTGCTCCATTCTGCCCTCACCCTGCTCTCTTGAGTCGTGAAACTGCTCCATTGTGCCATCACACTGCTGCATTGTGTCACCATTATGCTCCATTGTGTCATCACACTGCTCCATTGTGCCCTCACACTGACCCATTGTGCCCTTACACAGATCCATTGTGTAATCACACTGCTCAGTTTGGTCATTACTGTGCTCCATTGTGCCCTCATTATGCTCAATTGTGCCATCCCACAGCTCCATTTTGCCCTCACACTGCTCAATTGTGTCATCACACAGCTACATTGTGCCATCACACTGCTCCATTGTGCCATCACACTGCTCCAATTTGTCATCACACTGCTCCTTCGTGTCATCACACTGATCCATTGCATAATAACCCTGCTCCATTGTGTCATCACACTGCTCCATACTGCCCTCACACTGCTCTATTGTGCCCTCACGCTGCTCCATTTTCACATCACACAGCTTCATTGTGCCCACACACTCCTCCATTGTTCCCTCAATTTTTCTCATTTGTGCCCTCACAGTGCTCCATTGTGACATCACACTGCTCCATTGTGTCATCACCCTGCTCCATTGTGTCATCACACTGCTCCATTGTGCACTCACACTGCTCCATTGTGCCTTCACGCTGCTCCATTTTGCCATTATACTTCTCCACTGTGTCAACATGATACTCCATTTTGTCATCACACTGCTCCATTGTGTCATCACACTGCTCTATTGTGCCCTCACACTGGTCCATTGTGCCATCATACAGCTCCATTTTGCCCACACACTGCTCCATTGTTTCAGCACACAGCTCCATTGTGTCACTACACTGCTCCAATGTGACATCACAGTGCTCCATTGTGTCATCACACTGCTCCATTGTGCCATCAAACTGCTCCATTATATCATTACCCTGCTCCATTGTGTCATCACACTGCTCCATTCTGCACAAACGCTGCTATATTGTTCCCTCACGCTGCTCCATTTTGCCATCACACTGCTCCATTGTGCCCTCAAACTCCTCCATTATGCCCTCAATTTGCTCCTTTGTGCCCTCACAGTGATCCATAGTGACATAACACTGCTCCATTGTGTGCTACATTGTGTCATCACACTGCTCCATTGTGCCATCACACTGCTCCATTAAATCATCACCCTGCTCCATTCTGTCATTACACTGCTCCATTCTGCCCTAACACTGCTTTAGGGTGCCCTCATGCTCCTCCATTGTGCCATCACACTGCTCCATTGTGTCCTCACAGTTCTCCGTTGGGACATAAAACTCCTTTCTGTCATCACACTTCTCTCTTTTGCCATTACACTGCTCCATTGTGCCCTCACTTTCTCTTTGTGCCCTAAGAGTGCTCCATTGTGACATCACACTGCTCCATTGTGTCATAACAGAGCTCCATTGTGCCCTCACACTGCTCCATTGTGTCATTACACAACTCCATTGTGCCATCACACTGCTCCATTGTATCATCACACTGCTCCATTGTGCCATCACACTACTCCATTACATCATCAACCTGCTCCATTGTGTCATCACACTCATCCATTGTGCCATCACACTGCTCCTTTGCATCATCAACCTGCTCCATTGCATGATGACCCTGCTCCATTTTGTCATCACACTGCTCCATTCTGCCCTCACACTGCTGTATTGTGCCCTCATGCTGCTCCATTTTCCCATCACACAGCTCCATTGTGCCCACACACTGCTCCATTGTGCCCTCACTTTGCTCATTTGTGCCATCACAGTGCTCCATTGTGACATCACACTGCTCCACTGAGTCATCACACTGCTCCATGTGCCGTCACCCTCCTCCATGATGTCGAAACGTTGCTCCATTGTGCCCTCACACTGCCACATTGTGTCATCATACAGCTCCATTTTGCAATCACACTGCTCCATTGTGCCCTCACACTGCTCAGTTTTGTCATCACACAGCTCCAATTTGCCAGCACACTGCTTCATTGTGTCCTAACTCTGGTGGATTGTTCTCTCACTCTGCTCCATTGTGCCATCACACTGCTCCTTTGTGTCATCACACTGCCCCGATTTGCCCTTACACTGCTCCATTGTGCCCTCACGCTGCGCCATTTTGCCATCACTCTGCTTCACAGTGTCAACACGATGCTCCATTGTGTCATCACACTGCTCCATTGTGTCCATGCACTGCTCCATTGTGCCCCCACTCTTATCCATTGTGTCATCACACAGCTCCATTGTGCCCACACATTTCTGCATTGTGTCATCACATAGCTCCATTGTGACAACGCACTGCTCCATTGTAACATCACAGTGCTCCATTGTGTCATTTCACTGCTCCATTGGGCCAATCACACTGCTCCATTACATCATCACCCTGCTCCATTGTGTCATCCCACTCCTCCATTCTGCCCTCACACTGCTCTATTGTTCCCTAATGCTGCTCCATTTTGCCATCACACTGCCCCATTGTGCCCTCACACTACTCCATTATGCCCTCCATTGTGCCTTCACACTGCTCCATTTTCAACTCAGTTTGCTACTTTGTGCCCTCACTGTGCTCGATTGTGCCATCACACTGCTCCATTGTGTCATCACACAGCTCCATTGTGTCATCACACTGCTCAATTTACCCATCACACTGCTCCATTGTGCCGACACATTCCTCCGTTTTGCCCTCACTCTGCTCCATTGTGCCCTCACTCTGCTCCATTGTGTCATCACAGTAATCCATTATGTCATCACACTGCGCCGTTCTGCCCTCATACTGCTCCATTGTGCCCACACCCTGCTCCATTTGGGCATCAAACTGCTCCATTGTGCCTTCAAATGTCTCCGTTATGCCCTCACAGTGCTCTCTTGTGCCCTCACACTGCGCCATTGTGTCAATACACTGCTCCATTGTGCGATCACACTGCTCCATTGTGTCCTCACAGTGCTCTACTTTGCCCTCTCCCTGCTCCATTGTGACCTCACCGTGCTCTATTGCGCCCTATCACTACTCCATTGTGTCATCACACTGCTGCATTGTGCCTTCACCCTGCTCCATTTTGTACTCACACTGCTCCATTGTGCTAACACACTGCTCCATTTTCCTCTCACTCTGCTCCATTGTGTCATCACACTGCTCCATTGTGCCGGCACATTCCTTCATTGTGCCCTCACTCTGCTCCATTGTGCCATCACACTGCTGCATTGTGTCATCACGATGCTCCATTGTGTCATCACACTGCTCCATTGTGCCCTCACACTGATCCATTGTGCCCTCACACAATTCCATTGTGTCATCACACTGCTCAATTGAGTCATTACAGTGCTCCATTGTGCCCTCATTCTGCTCCATTGTGCCAACCCACAGCTCCATTGTGTCCTCACACTGCTCAATTGTGCACTCACTCTGCTCCATTTTGCCCTCATTCTGCTCCCTTTTCCATCACACTTCTCCACTGTGTCAACACGATACTCCATTTGGTCATCACACTACTCCATTGTTTCCTCACACTGGTGTATTGTTCCCTCACACTGCTCCATTGTGCCCTCCATCTGCTCCAATGTGCTATCACAGTGCTCCTTTGTGTCATCACACTGCTCCATTGTGCACTCACACTGCTCCATTGTGCCCTCACGCTGCTCCACTTTGCCATCACACTTCTCCACTGTGTCAACATGATACTCGATTGTGTCATCACACTGCTCTATTGTGCCCTCACACTGGTCCATTGTGCCATCACACAGCTCCATTTTGCCCACACCCTGCTCCATTGTGTAATTACAGTGCTCCATTGTGCCATCGCACTGCTCCATTGTGACATCACAATGCTCCATTGTGTCATCACACTGCTCCATTGTGCCATCACACTGTTCCATTACATCATTACCCTGCTCCATTATTTCATTACACTGCTCCATTCTGCCCTAACACTGTTCTATTGTTCCCATAAGCTGCTCCATTTTGCCATCACACTGCTCCATTGTGCCCTCAAACTGCTCCATTATGTCCTCAATTTGCTCCTTTGTGCCCTTACAGTGCTCGGTAGTGACATCACACTGCTCCATTGTGTCATTACTCTGCTCCATTGTGTCATCACACTGCTCCATTGTGTCATCACACTGCTCCATTAAATCATCACCCTGCTCCATTCTGTCATCACACTGCTCCATTCTGCCCTAACACTGCTTTAGGGTGCCCGTATGCTCCTCCATTGTGCCATAACACTGCTCCATTGTGTCCTCACAGTGCTCCATTGGAAAATCAGACTACTCCTTTCTATTATCACACTTCTCCCTTTTGCCATCGCACTGATCCATTGTGGCCTCACAGTGCTCCATGATGACCTCACTTTCTCTTTGTGCTCTCAGAGTGCTCCATTGTGCCATCACACTGCTCCTTTGTGCCATCACAAAGCTCCGTTGTGCCCTCACACTGCTCCATTGTATCATTAAACAACTCCATTGTGCCATCACACTGCTCCATTGTGTCATCACACTTCTCCCTTTTGTCATCACACTGCTCCTTTGTGCCCTCACAGTGCTCGATTATGACCTCACTTCCTCTTTGTGCCCTCAGAGTGCTCCATTGTGACATCACACTGCTCCATTGTGCCATCACAAAGCTCCGTTGTGCCGTCACACTGCTCCATTGTGTCATTACACAACTCCATTTTGCCATCACACTGCTCCATTGTGTCATCACACGGCTCCATTGCTCCATCCCACTTCTCCATTGCATCATCAACCTGCTCCATTGTGTCAACACCCTCCTCCATTGTGCAATCACACTGCTCCATTGCATCATCAACCTGCTCCATTGCATCATCACTCTGCTTCATTGTTTCATCACACTGCACCATTCTGCCCTCTCACTGCTCTATTGTGCCCTCACGCTGCTCCATTTTCCCACCACACAGCTCCATTGTGCCCAAACACTGCTCCATTATGCCCTCACTTTTCTCATTTGTGCCCTCACAGTGCTCCATTGTGACATCACACTGCTCCATTGTGTCATCACACTGCTTCGTTGTGTCATCACACTGCTCCATTATGCCGTCACAGTCCTCCATTGTGCCATCACGTTGCTCCATTGTGCCCACACACTGCTCCATTTTGTCATCATACAGCTACATTGTGCAATCACACTGCTCCATTGTGCCTTCACACTACTCAATTGTGTCATCATACAGCTCCATTGTGCCATCACAGTGCTATATTGTGTCATCACACTGCTCCATTGTGTGCTCACACTGCTCCATTTTGGCAACACAATGCTCCCTTGTGTCCTCAGCCTGGTGTATTGTTCCCTCACACTGCTCCAATGTGCTCTCACACTGCTCCAATGTGCCCTCATGAAGCTCCATTTTGCCATCATACTTCTTCACTGTGTCAACATGATACTCCATTGTGTCATCACGCTGATCCATTGTGTCATCACACTGCTCTATTGTGCCCTCACACTGGTCCATTGTGCCATCACACAGCTCCATTTTTCCCACACACTGCTCCATTGTTTCATCACACAGCTCCATTGTGCCATTGCACTGCTCCAATGTGACATCACTGTGCTCCATTGTGTCATCACAATGCTCCATTTTGCCCTCACACTTCTCCATTATATCATTACCCTGCTCCATTGTGTCATCACACTACTCCATTCTGCCCTAACACTGCTTTAGTGTGCCCTCATCCTCCTCCATTGTGCCATCACCCTGCTCCATTGTGTCCTCACATTGCTCCATTGGGACATCAAACTTCTACTTTCTGTCATCACACTTCTCCCTTTTGCCGTAACACTGCTCCATTGTGCCCTCAGTGTTCCATTATGCCATCACTTTCTCTTCGAGCCCTCAGAGTGCTCCATTGTGACATCACACTGCTCCATTGTGCCATCACAGAGCTCCGTTGTGCCATCACACTGCTCCATTGTGTCATTACATAACTCCATTTTGCCATCACAGTGCTCCATTGTGCCCTCACACTGCTCAGTTTTGTCATCACACAGCTCCATTTTGCCATCACACTGCTCCATTGTTTCATCACACAGCTCCATTGTGCCATCACACTGCTCCAATGTGACAACACAGTGCTACATTGTTTCATCACACTGCTCCATTGTGCCATCACACTGCTCCATTACATCATTACCCTGCTCCATTGTGTCATCACACTGCTCCATTCTGCCCTCACACTGCTCTATTGTTCCATCACGCTGTTCAATTTTGAAATCACACTCCTCCATTGTGCCCTCAAACTGCTCCATTATCCCCTCAATTTCCTACTTTGTGCCCTCACAGTGCTCCATATTGACATCACACTGCTCCATTGTGTCATCACACTGCTCCATTGTGTCATCCCACTGCTCCATTGTGCCATCACACTGCTCCATTAAATCATCACCCTGCTCCATTCTGTCATCACACTGCTACATTCTGCTCTAACACTGCTTTAATATGCCCTCATGCTCCTCCATTGTGCCATCACCCTGCTCCATTGTGTCCTCCCAGTGCTCCATTGGGACAACACACTTCTCCTTTCTGTAATAACACTTCTCCCTTTTGCCATCACACTGCTCCATTGTGCTCTCACAGTGTTCCATTATGCCGTCACTTTCTCTTCAAGCCCTCAGAGTGCTCCATTGTGACATCACACTGCTCCATTTTGCCATCACAGAGCTCCGTTGTGCCCTCACACTGCTCCATTGTGTCATTACATAACTCCATTGTGCCATAAAACTTCTCCATTGTGTCATCACACTGCTCTATTGTGCCATCACACTGCTCCATTGCATCATCAATCTGCTCCATTGCATGATGACCCTGCTCCATTTTGTCATCACACTGCTCCATTCTGCCCTCACACTGCTCTATTGTGCCCTCATGCTGCTCCATTTTCCCATCATATATCTCCATTGTGCCCACACACTGCTCCATTGTGCCCACTTTGCTCATTTGTGCCCTAACAGTGCTCCATTGTGACATCACACTGGTTCATTGACTCATCACACTGCTCCATTGTGCCATCACACTCCTTCATTGTGTCAAAACGTTGTTCCATTGTGCCCTCACACTGCCCCATTTTGTCATCATACACCTCCATTTTGCCATCACACTGCTCCATTATGCCCTCACACTGCTCCATTGTGCCCTCACACTGCCAGTTTTGTCATCACACAGCCCCATTTTGCCATCACACTGCTCCATTATGCCCTCACACTGTTGCATTGTGCCATCACAGAGATCTGTTGTGCCCTCACACTGCTCAATTGTGTCATTACACAACTCCATTGTGCCATTACACTGCTCCATTTTGTCAACACACTGCTCCATTGTGCCCTCACGCTGCTCCATTATGCCATCACACTGCTCCACAGTGTCAAAACGATGCTCCATTGTGACATCACACTGCTCCACTGTCCGTGCACTGGTCCATTGTGCCCTCACTCTGGTCCATTGTGCCATCACACAGCTCCATTGTCCCCACACATTGCTCCATTGTGTCATCACATAGCTCCATTGTGCCATCGTACTGCTCCATTGTGACCTCATAATGCTCCATTGTGTCATCACGCTGCTCCATTGTGCCATCACACTGCTCCATTACATCATCACACTGCTCCATTGTGTCATCACTCTGCTCCATTGTGTCATCACACTGCTCCATTGTGCCATCACACTGCTCCAATAAATCATCACCCTGCTCCATTCTGTCATCACACTGCTCCATTCTGCCCTAACTCTGCTTTAGGGTGCCCTCATGCTCCTCCATTTTGCCATCACCCTGCTCCATTGTGCCCTCACAGTGCTCCATTATGCCCTCACTTTCTCTTCGTGCCCTCAGAGTGCTCCATTGTGCCATCACACTGCTCCATTGTTCCATCACAAAGCTCCGTTGTGCCCTGACTCTGCTCCATTGTGTCATTACACAATTCCATTTTGCCATCACACTGCTCCATTTTGTCATCACACTGCTCCATTGTGCCATCACACTGCTCCATTGCATCATCAACCTGCTCCATTGTGTCATCACACTCCTCCATTGTGCCATCACACTGGTCCATTGCATCATCATAATGCTCCATTGCATCATCACCCTGCTTCGTTGTGTCATCACACTGCTCCATTCTGCCCTCACACTGCTCTATTGTGCCCACACGCTGCTCCATTTTCCCGGCTCACAGCTCCATTGTGCCCACACACTGCTCTATTTTGCCCTCAATTTTCTCATTTGTGCCCTCACAGTGCTCCTTTGTGACATCACACTGCTCCATTGTCTCATCACACTGCTCCATTTTGTCATCACACTTCTCCATTATGCTGTCACACTCCTCAATTGTGCCGTCACCTTGCTCCATTGTGCCCACACACTGCTCCATTTTCTCATCATACAGCTACATTGTGCCATCACACTTTGACTCCATTGAGTCCATCCACACTTTGACTCCATTGAGTCATCACACTGCTCCATTGTGCCGTCACACTGCTTCCTTGTGTCATCTTCCAGCTCCATTGTGCCATCACACTGCTCCATTGTGCCCTCACACTGCTCAGTTTTGTCATCACACAGCTCCATTGTGCCATCACAATGTTATATTGTGTCATCACACTCCTTCATTGTGTCCTCATCCTGGTGCATTGTTCCCACACAGTGCTCCATTATTCCCTCACTCTGCTCCATTGTGCCATCACACTGCTCCTTTGTGTCATCACACTGCCCCAATTTGCCCACACACTGCTCCATTGTGCCCTCATGCTGCTCCATTTTGCCATCACACTGCTCCACAGTGTCAACACGATGCTCCATTGTGTCATCACACTGCTCCATTGTGTCAGTGCACTCCTCCATTTTGCCCTCACTCTGGTCCATTGTGCCATCACACAGCTCCATTGTGCCCACACATTGCTCCATTGTGTCATCACATAGCTCCATTGTGACATCGCACTGCTCCACTGTGACATCACAGTGCTCCATTGTGTCATCTCACTGCTCCATTGTGCCATCACACTGCTCCATTACATCATCACCCTGCTCCATTGTTTCATCACACTCCTCCATTCTGCCCTCACACTGCTCTATTGTTCCCTAATGCTGCTCCATTTTACCATCACTCTGCTCAATTGTGCCCTCAGATTACTCCATTATGAACTCCATTGTGCCTTCACACTACTCCATTTTGCCTTCCCTTTGCTCCTTTGTGCCCTCATTGTGCTCCACTGTGCCAACACCCTGCTCCATTGTGTCATCACAGTGCTCCATTGTGTCATCACACTGCTCCATTGTGCCCTAACACTGCTCTATAGTGTCCTCACCCTGCAACCATTTGTCATCTCACTGCTCCATTCTGATCTCACGCTGCTCCATTTTGCCATCACGCTGCTCCATTGTGCCGGCACATTGCTCCATTGGGCCCACACTCTGCTCCATTGTGCCATCCCACAGTTTTATTGTGCACTCACACTGCTCCATTGTTTCATCAAGCAACTCCATTTTGCCATCACATTGCTCCATTGTGTCATCACACTGCTCCATTCTACCCTCACACTGCTCCATTTTGTGATCACACTGCTCCATCGTGTCTTCACACTTCTCTATTGTGCCCTCACACTGCTTCCTTGTACCATCACATTGCTCCATTGTGCCTACACACTGCTCCATTTTACCATCACCCTGCTCCATTCAATCCTCACACTGCTCCATTGTGTCATCACACTGCCCGATTCTGCCCTCACACTACTCCATTGTGCCCTCATGATGCTCCTTTGTGCCATCACACTGCTCCATTGTGCCTCAACTGTGCTCGCTTGTGCCCTCACACTGCTCGTTTTTACCCTCAGAGTGCTCCATTTTGACATCACACTGCTAAATTGTCTCATCACAGTACTCCATTGTGCCAACACACAGCTCATTTGTGCCCTCACACTGCTTCATTGTGTCATCACACAGATGCATTGTGCCATCACACTGCTCCAGTGTGACAACGCTATGCTTCACTGTGTCATCACACTGCTCCATTGTGCCATCACAGTGCTCTATTACATCATCACCCTGCTCCATTGTGTCAAAACACTGCTCCATTCTGCCCTCACACTGCTCCATTGTGCCCTCATGCTGCTTAATTGTGCCATCACTCTGCTCCATTGTGCCCTCACAGTGCTCCATTTTGCCCTCACGCTGCTCCTTTTTGCCCTCACAGTGCTCCATTGTGACATCACACTGCTCCATTGTGTCATCACAGTGCTCCATTGTGTCATCACACTGCTCCATTTTGCCCTCACACTGCTCCACTGTGCCCATATGCTGCTCCATTGTGGCATCACACTGCTCCTTTGTGCCCACACCCTGCTCCATTGTGCCATCACACTGTTCCATTGTGCCCTCACAGAGCTCTATTATACCCTCACACTACACCACTGTGTCATCACACTGCTCCATTGTGCCTTCTCACTGCTCCATTGTGCCCTGACAGTGCTCTATTGTGCCTTCACACTGCACATTGCTGCCCTCACCATGCTCCATTGTGCTATCACACTGCTCCATTTTGTCATCACACTGCTCAGTGTGTCATCACACTGATCCATTTTGCCCTTACACTCGTCCATTGTGCACACTTGCTCTCCACTTTGTACTCTTGCTGCTCCATTTTTTCCTCACACTGCTCAGTTGTGCTATCACACTGCTCCATTCTGCCAACACTCTGCTCCATTGTGCCATGGCACTGCACCATTGTGCAATCACACTGCCCCATTGTCTCATCACACTGCTCCATTGTGTCATCACACTGCACCATTGCATCATCTCACTCCTCAATTGTGCCCTTCACACTGATCCATTGTAACCACACCCTGATCCATTGTGACAACACACTGCTCCTTTGCGTCATCACACTTATAAATTTTTTCATCACACTGCTCCATAGTGTCATCACACTTCTCCAACGTGCCCTCACACTGCTCCATTGTGACATCACACTGCTCCATTTGTTCTCAAACTGCTCTATTGTGCCATCACCCTGCTCCATTCAATCATCAGACTGCTACATTGTGTCATCACACTGCTCGATTCTGCTCTCACACTGCTCCATTGTGCCCTCATTCTTTTCTTTTGTGCCATAATGCTGCTCCATTATCCCCTCACAGTGCTCACTTTTGCCATCACGCTGCTCAATTTTGCCCCCACAGTGCTCCATTTTGTCATCACACTGTCCCATTGTGTCATCACCGTACTCCATTGTGTCATCACACTGCTCCATTGTGCCATAATACTGCTCCATTGTGCCCACACCCTGCTCCATTTTGCCCTCACCCTGCTCAATTTTGCCCTGACACTGCTCCATTGTGCCCTCACAGTGCTCTATTGTTCCCACACACTGCTCAATTTTGCCATCACACTGTTCCATTGTGCCCTCACAGTGCTCAATTTTGCCCTCAAACTGCTCCATTATGCCCTCTCTGGCCTCTATTGTGCCCTCACAATGCTCCATTTGTGTCAACACTCTGCTCCATTGTGCCATCATCCTCCTCCATTTTGCCATCACACTGCTCCATTGTGCCCTCATGCTGCTCAATTGTGCCATCACTCTGCTGCATTGTGCCCTCACAGTGCTCCATTTTGCCCTCACACTGCTCCATTTTGCCCTCACAGTGCTCCATTGTGCCCTCCTGCTGCTCAGTTGTGCCATCACTCTGCTCCATTGTGCCCTCACAGTGCTCCATTTTGCCCTAACTCTGTTCTTTTTGCCCTCACAGTGCTCCATTGTGCCTTCACACTGCTCCATTGTGTCATCACACTGCTTCATTGGGCCATCACACTGCTCCATTGCATCATCTCACTTCTCTATTTTCCCTTCACACTGATGCATTGTAACCATACCCTGATCCATTGTGACCTCAGACTGCTCCTTTGTGTCATCACGCTTCTCCATTGTGTCATCATACTGCTCCATTGTGTCATCACACTTCTCCAATGGGCCCTCACACTGCTCCATTGTGCTGACACACTGCGCCATTCCATCATCACACTGCTCCATTGTGTCATCAAACTGCTCGATTCTGCCCTCACACTGCTCCATTGTGCCCTCATGCTGCTCCTTTTTGCCATCACACTGCTCCATTGTGCCCTGACAGTGCTCTATTTTGAAATCACATTACTTCCTTCTGTCATTACAGTACTCCATTGTGCCACCAAACAGCTCCTTTGTGCCCGCACACTGCTCCATTGTGTCATCACACAGATCCATTGTGCCATCACACTGCTCCATTGTGACACCACTTTGCTCCATTGTTTCATCACACTGTTCCATTGTGCCATCACAATGCTCCATTACATCATCACCCTGCTCCATTGTGTCAAAACACTGCTACTTTCTGCCCTCACCGTGCTCTATTATGCCCTCACGCTTCTCCATTGTGCCATCACACTGCTCCATTGTGCCCACACAGTGCTCCATTATGCCCTCAATTTGCTCCTTTGTGGCTTAAGAGTGCTCGATAGTTACATCACACTTCTCCATTGTGTAATCACACTGCTCCATTGTGTCTTCACACTCGTCCATGTGCCAACACTCTGCTCCACTACATCAAAACCCTGCTCCATTGTGTCATCACAGTGCTCCATTTTGTCCTCACAGTGCTCCATTGTGCCCTCACGCTGCTCCATTTTGCCATCACACTGCTACATTGTGTCTACACAATGCTCCATTGTGTCTTCACACTGCTCCATTGTGTCATCACACTGCTCCATTCTCCCCTCACACTGCTCTATTGTTCCCTCACGCTGCTCCATTTTGCCATCACACTGCTCCATTTTGTCCGCACAGCGGTCCATTGTGCTATAACTAAGCTCCATTTTGCCCACACACTGCTCCATTGTGTCATCACAGAGCTCCCTTGTGCCATCACACTGCTCCATTGTGACAACACAGTGCTCCATTGTGTCATCACACTGCTCCATTGTGTCAACACTGCTCCATTCTGCCCTCACACTGCTCTATTTTTCCCTCATTCTTCTCCATTTTGCCATCACAGTGCTCCATTGTGCCCTCACACTGCTCCATTATGCCCTCAATTTGCTCCTTTGTGTGCACAAAGTGCTTCATAGTGACATCACACTGCTCCATTGTGTCACCACACTGCTCCACTGTGTCATGAAAATGCTCCACTGTGCCATCACACTGCTCCATTAGATCATCACCCTGTTCCATTCTGTGATCATACTGCTCCATTCTGCCCTAACACTAGTTTATTGTGCCCTCAGACTGCTCCTTTTTGCCATCACACTGCTCCATTGTGCCCTCACAGTGCTCCATTATGCCCTCACTTTCTCTTTGTTCCCTCACAGTGCTCAATTGTGACATCACACTGCTCTGCTCCATTGTTCCATCTCAAAGATCCGTTGTGCCCTCATTCTGGTCCTTTGTGTCATTTCACAACTCCATTGTGCCATCAAACTGCTCCATTGTGTCCTCACCCTGGCGCATTGTTCCCTGACACTGCTCCATTGTGCACTCAGTCTTCTCCATTGTGCTATCACACTGCTCCTTTGTGTCATCACACTGCTCCATTGTGCCCCCACACTGTTCCACCGTGGTCTAACGCTGCTCCATTTTGCCATCGCACTGCTCCGTAGTGTCAACATGATGCTCCATTGTGTCATCACACTGCTCCATTTTGTCAGCACACTGCTCCATTGTGCCCTCACTCTGGTTCATTGTGCCATCACACAGCGCCATTGTGCCAAACATTGCTCCATTGTGTCATTACACAGCTCCATTTTGCCATCGCACTGCTCCATTGTGACATCACAGTGCTCCTTTGTGTCATCAAACTGCTCCAATGTGCCATCACAGTGCTCCATTACACCATCATCTTGCTCAATTCTGTCATTACACTGCTCCCTTCTGCCCTCACACTGCTCTATTGTTCCCTAATGCTGCTCCATTTTGCCTTCACACTGCTCCATTGTGCCCTCGCACTGCTCCATTATGCCCTCAAATTGCTTCTTTGTGCCCTCACAGTGCTCCATAGTGACATCACACAGGTCCATTTTGTCATCACACTGCACCATTGTGTCATCACACTGCTCCATTGTGCCATCACACTGCTCCATTACATCATCACCCTGCTCCATTGTGTCATCAAAATGCTCGATTCTGCCCTAACACTGCTTTATTTGGCACTCACGCTGATCCATCTTGCCATCACACTGCTCCATTATGCCCTCACAGTGCTCCATTATGCCCTCACGTTGCTCCTTTATGCCCTCACAGTCCTCCATTTTGATATCATACTGCTACATTCTGTCATCACCCTGCTCCCTTGTGCCATCACACTGCTCCATTGTGCCCTCACTGTGTTCCATTATGCCCTCAATTTCTCTTTGTGACCTCAGAGTGCTCCATTGTGACATCACACTGCTCCATTGCGTCATCACACTGCTCCATTTTACCATAACACTGCTCCATTGTGTCCGCACACTGCTCCGTTGTGCCCGCACTCTGCTCCATTGTGCCATCCCACAGTTTGATTGTGCACTCACACTGCTCCATTTTGTCATGAAACAACTCCAATTTGCCATCACACTGCTCCATTGTGTCATCAACCTGGTCCATTCTACCCTCACTCTGCTCCAATTTGCCATCACACTGCTCCATTGTGCCCTCACACTGCTCCACTGTGCCATGACACAGCTCCATTGTGCCATCACAGTGCTCCATTGTGTCATCAAACAACTCCATTGTGTCATCAGACTGCTCCATTTTGTCATCACACTGCTCCATTGTGACACCACACTGCTCAACTGCTTCATAACCCTGCTCCATTGTGTCATCACACTGTTCCATTCTGCCCTCACACTGCTCCATTGTGCCCTTATGCTGCTCGATTTTGCCATCACTCTGCTCCATTGTGCCCTCACAGTGCTCCATTTTGTCCTCTCACTGCTCTTTTTGCCATCACACTGCTCCATTGTGTCATCACAGTGCTCCAGTGTGTCATCACACTGCTCCATTGTGCCCTCACCCTGCTCCATTTTTCCCATAAGATGCTCCATTGCACCATCACACTGCTCCATTGTACCCTCACTCTGCTCCATTGTGCCATCAAACTGTTCAATTTTGCCCTCACAGGTCTCTATTGTGCCCTCCCACTGCTCCATTGTGTAATCACACTGCTCCATTGTGCCATCACTCTGCTCCGTTGTGTCATCAAACAACTCCACTGTGCCCTCACACTGCTCCATTGTGTCATCACACTGCTCCCTTGTGCCATCAAACTGCTCCACTGCATCATAACCCTGATCCATTGTGTCATCACACTGCTCCATTCTGCCCTCACACTGCTCCATTGGGCCCTCATGCTGCTCAATTGTGTCATCACTCTGCTCCATTGTGCCCTCACAGTGCTCCATTTTTCCCCCATGCTACTCCTTTTTGACCTCACAGTGCTCCATTGTGCCCGCACACTGCTCCATTGTGTCATCGCACTGCCTCATTGTGCCATCACACTTCTCCATTGCATCATCTCACTTCTCTATTGTGCCCTCACACTGATCCATTGTAAACATACCCTGATGCATTGTGCCATCACACTGATCCTTTGTGTCATCACAATTCTCCCTTGTATCATCACACTGCTCCGTTGCGTCATCACACTTCTCCAGTGTGCCCTCATACTGCTCCCTTTTACCAACACACTGCTCCATTGTGTCCACACCCTGCTCCATTTTGTCATCACCCTGCTCCATTCCATCATCACACTGCTCCATTGTGTCATCACACTGTTTGATTCTGCCCCCACACTGCTCCATTGTGCCCTCATGCTGCTCCTTTGTGCGATCGCACTGCTCACTTGTGCCCCAACAGTGCTCGCTTTTGCCCTCACTCTGCTCGTTTTTGACCTCACAGTGCTCCATTTTGACATCACAATGCTAAATTGTGTCATCACATTACTCCATTTTGAAAACACAGCTCCTTTGTGCCCTCACACTGCTTCATTGTGTTATCACACAGATGTATTGTGCCATCACACTGCTCCAGTGTGACATCACAGTGCTCCATTGTATCTTCACACTGCTTGATTGTGCCATATCCCTGCTCCATTTTGCCCTCACAGTGCTCCATTATGCCCTCAATTTGCTCCATTGTGCCCTCACAGAGCTCGATACTGACATCACACTGCTCCATTGTGTAATCACACTGCACTATTGTGTCATAACACTGGTCCATGTGCAAACACACTGCTCCACTACATCATCACCCTGCTCCCTTGTGTCATCACAGTGCTCCATTTTGTCTTCACAGTCCTACATTGTGCCCTCACGCTGCTCCATGTTGCTATCACACTGCTCCACTGTGTCAACATGATGCTCCATTGTCTCATCACACTGCTCCATTGTGTCATCACACTGCTCCATTGTGTCATCACACTGCTCCATTGTGCCCTCACACTGGTCCATTTTGCCATCACACAGCTCTTTTGTGCACTCACGCTGCTCCATTGTGTCATCACACAGCACCATTGTGCCATCCCACTGCTCCATTGTGCCCTCACACTGCTCCATTGTGTCATTACAAAACTCCATTGTGCCATCACACTGCTCCATTGTGTCATCACACTGCTCCATTGTGCCATCACACTGCTCCATTTTGCCATCACACTGCTCCATTATATCATCAACCTGCTCCTTTGCGTCATCACACAGCACAATTGTGCCATCGCACTCCTCCATTGTGCCCTCACACTGCTCAATTGTGTCATTACAAAACTCCATTGTGCCATCACACTTCTCCATTTTGTCATCACACTGCTCCATTGTGCCATCATACTGCTCCATTGTGTCATCACACTGCTCCATTTTGCCATCACACTGCTCCACTGCATCATCACCCTGATCCATTGTGTCATCACACTGCTCCATTCTGCCCTCACAATGCACTATTGTGCCCTCACGCTGCTCCATCGTGCCATCCCATTGCTCCATTGTGCCCTCACACTGCTCCATTTTGCCCACACTTTGCTCATTTATGCCCTCACTGTGCTCCATTGTGCCATCACTCTGCTCCCCTGTGCCATCACTCTGCTCCATTACATCATCACCCTGCTCCTTTGTGTCATAACACTGCTCCATTCTGCCCTCACACTGCTCTCTTGTCCCCACACCCTGCTCCATTGTGCCATTACACTTCTCTATTGTGCCAACACAGTGCTCCATTATGCCCTCAATTTGCTCCTTTTTGCCCTCACAGTGCTCCATAGTGACATCACACTGCTCCATTGTGTCATCACCATGCTCCATTGTGTCATCTCAGTGGTTCATGTGCCATCACACTGCTCCATTACATCGCCACCCTGCTCCATTGTCTCAACACTCTGCTCCATTCTGCCCTAACACTGCTTTATTGTGCCCTCATATTGCTCCATTGTGCCATCACAAATCCAATGTGTCATCACATTGCTAAATTCTGTCCTCACACTGCTCCATTTTGCCATCACACTGCTCCATTGTGCCTGCAAACTGCTGCATTATGCCATCCCACATTTCGATTGTGCACTCACACTGCTCCATTGTGTCATCAAACAACTCCATTGTGCCATCACACTGCTCCATTGTGTCATCACACTGCTCCATTGTGCTATCACACTGGTCCACTGCATCATAACCCTGCTCCATTGTTTCATCACACTGCTCCATTCTGCCCTCACACTGCTCCATTGCGCCCTCATGCTGCTCAATAGTGCCATCACTCTGCTCCATTGTGCCCTCAAAGTGCTCCATTTTGCCCTTATGCTGCTCATTTTTGCCCTCACAGTGCTCCACTGTGACATCACACTGCTCCACTGTGTCATCACAGTGCTCCATTGTGTCATCACACTGCTCCATTTTGTGCTCACACTGCTCCATTGTGTCCATATGCTGCTCCATTGTGCCATAACACTGCTCCTTTGTGCCCACACCCTGCTACTTTGTGCCACCAGACTTTCTACTGTGCCCTCACAGAGCTCTATTGTGCCCTCACACTACTCCATTGTGTCATCATACTGCTCCATTGTGCCTTCACACTGCTACATTGTGCTCTGACAGTGCTCTATTGTGCCTTTACACTGCTCAATTGTGCCCTCACCATGCTCTATTTTGCTCTCACACTGCTCCATTTTGTCATCACCCTGCTCAGTGTGTCGTCACACTGATCCATTTTGCCCTTATACTCCTCCATTGTACACATTTGCTGCACCATTTTGTATTCTTGCTGCTCCATTTTGTCCTCACACTGCTCAGTTGTGCTATCACACTGCTCCATTCTGCCAACACTCTGCTCCATTGTGCAATGGCACTGCACCATTGTGCAATCACACTGTCCCATTGTGCCATAACACTGCTCCATTGTGCCATCACACTGCTCCGTTGCATCATCTCACTCCTCCATTGTGCCCTCACACTGATCCATTGTAACCACACCCTGATCCATTGTGACAACACATTGCTCTTTATGTCATCACACTTATCCATTTTGTCATCACACTGCTCCATAGTGTCATCACACTTCTCCAATGTGCCCTCACACTGCTCCATTGTGACATCACACTGCTCCATTTGTCCTCACCCTGCTCTATTGTGCCATCACCCTGCTCCATTCCATCATCACACTTCTCCTTTGCCTCATCACACTGCTCGATTCTGCCCTCACACTGCTCCATTGTGCCCTCATGCTGCTCATTTGTGCCATCATGCTGCTCCATTGTCCCCTCACAGTGCTCCCATGTGCCATCACGCTGCTCATTTTTGCCCCCACAGTGCTCCATTTTGTCATCACACTGCTTCATTGTGCCCTCATACTGCTCCACTGTGCCCACACCCTCTCCATTTTGCCCTCACCCTGCTCAATTTTGCCCTCACACTGCTCCATTGTGCACTCACAGTGCTCTATTGTTTCTTCACACTGCTCCACTGTGTCATCACACTGCTCCATTGTGCAATCACACTGCTCCATTGTGCCCTCACAGTGCTCAATTTTGCCCTCAAACTGCTCCATTATGCCCTCTCTGGCCTCTATAGTGCCCTCACAATGCTCCATTTGTGTCAACACTCTGCTCCATTGTGCCATTATCCTCCTCCATTTTGCCCTCACACTACTCCATTGTGCCCTCATGCTGCTCAATTGTGCCATCACTCTGCTGCATTGTGCCCTCACAGTGCTCCATTTTCCCCTCACACTGCTCCTTTTTGCCCTCACAGTGCTCCATTGTGCCCTCACACTGCTCCTTTCTGCCTCACACTGCTCCATTGTGCCCTCCTGCTGCTCAATTGTGCCATCACTCTGCTCCATTGTGCCCTCACACTGCTCCTTTCTGCTCTCACACTGCTCCATTGTGCCCTCCTGCTGCTCAACTGTGCCATCACTCTGCTCCATTGTGCCCTCACACTGCTCCATTTTGCCCTCACACTGCTCCTTTTTGCCATCACAGTGCTCCATTGTGCCCTCACACTGCTCCATTTTGTCATCACACTGCTTCATTGGGCCATCACACTGCTCCATTGCATCATCTCACTTCTCAATTTTGCCCTCACACTGATCCATTGTAACCATACCCTGATCCATTGTGACATCACACTGCTCCTTTGTGTCATCACACTTCTCCATTGTTTCATCATACTGCTCCATTGTGTCATCACAATTCTCCAATGTGCCCTCACACTGCCCCGTTGTGCCGTCTAACTGCTCCATTCCATCATCACACTGCTCCATTGTCTCATCATACTACTCGATTCTGCCCTCACACTGCTACATTGTGCCCTCATGCTGCTCCTTTGTGCCATCACACTGCTCCATTGTGCCCTCACAGTGCTCTGTTGTGCTCTCACGCTGCTCGTTTTTGCCGTCATGTTGCTCCATTTTGAAATCACACTGCTCCATTCTATCATCACAGTACTCCATTGTGCCATCACACATCTCCTTTGTGCCTGAACACTGCTCCATTGTGTCATCACGCAGATGCATTTTGCCATCACACTGCTCCATTGTGACATCACAGTGCTCCATTGTGTCATCACACTGTTCCATTGTGCCATCACAGTTCTCCATTACATCATCACGCTGCTCCATTGTGTCAAAACACTGTTCCATTCTGCCCTCACCCTGCTCTATTCTGAAATCACACTGGTCCATTGTGCTCAGGCAGTGCTCCTTTATGCCCTTAATTTGCTCCTTTGTGCCCTAACAGTGATCGATAGTTACATCACACTGCTCCATTGTGTAATCACACTGCTCCATTGTGTCTTCACTCTGGTCCATGTGCCAACACACTGCTCCACTACATCATCACCCTGCTCCATTGTGTCATCACAGTGCTCCATTCTGCCCTCACCCTGCTCTATTGTGCCATCACACTGCTCCATTGTGCCCACACAGTGCTCCATTATGCCCTCAATTTGCTCCTTTGTGCCCTAACAGTGCTCGATAGTTACATCACACTGCTCCATTGTGTAACCACACTTCTCCATTGTGTCTTCACACTGGTCCATGTGCCAACACTCTGCTCCACTACATCAACACCCTGCTCAATTGTGTCATCACAGTTCTCCATTTTGTCCTCACAATGCTCCACTGTGCCCTCACACTGCTCCATTGTGTCATCACAATGCTTCATTGGGCCATCACAGTGCACCATTGCATCATCTCACTTCTCTATTTTGCCCACACACTGATACATTGTAACCATACCCTGATCCATTGTGCCATCACACTGCTACATTGTGTCATCACAATGCTCCATTGTGTCATCACACTGCTCGATTGCATCATAACCCTGCTCCATTGTGTCATCACACTGTTCCATTCTGCCCTCACACTGCTCCATTGTGCCCTCATGCTGCTAGATTTTGCCCTCATTCTGCTGCATTGTGCCCTCACATTGCTCCATTTTGTCCTCTCACTGCTCATTTTGGCCCTCACAGTGCTCCATTGTGAAATCACACTGCTCCACTGTGTCATCACAGAGCTCCAGTGTGTCATTGCACTGCTCCCTTGTGCCCTCACAGTGCTCCATTTTGCCCACATGATGCTCAATTGCACCATCACACTGCTCCATTGTGCCCTCACTCTGCTCCCTTGTGCCATCAAACTGTTCAATTTTTCCCTCACAGGGCTCTATTGTGCCCTCACACTTCTCCATTGTGTCATCACACTGCTCCATTGTGTCATCACACTGCTCCGTTGTGTAATCCAACAACTCCATTGTGGCCTCACACTGCTCCATTGTGCCATCACACTGCTCCACTGCATCATAACCCTGATCCATTGTGTCATCACACTGCTCCATTCTGCCCTCACACTGCTCCATTGGGCCCTCATGCTGCTCTATTGTGCCATCTCTCTCCACCATCGTGCCCTCACAGTGCTCCATTTTGCCCCCACGCTGCTCCTTCTTGCCTTCACAGTGCTCCTTTGTGCCTGCACACTGCTCCATTGTGTCATCACACTGCTTCATTGTGCCATCACACTGCTCCATTGCATCATCTCCCTTCTCTATTGTGCCCTCACACTGATCCATTGTAACCACACCCTGATACATTGTGCCATCATACTGCTACTTTGTGTCATCACACTTCTCCCTTGTATCATCACACTGCTCCGTTGTGTCATCACACTTCTCCAATGTGCCTTCACACTGCTCACTTGTACGATCACACTGCTCCATTGTGTCCACACACTGCTCCATTTTGCCATCACGCTGCTCCATTCCATCATCACACTGTTCCATTGTGTCATAACACTTCCAGATTCTGCCCTCACACTGCTCCATTGTTCCCTCATGCTGCTCCTTTGTGCCATCACACTGCTCCATTGTTCCTCAACAGTGCTCGCTTGTGCCCTCATGCTGTTCATTTTTGCCCTCACAGTGCTCCATTTTGACATCACCCTGCTAAATTGTGTCATCAGAGTACTCCAATGTGCCATCACACGGCTCGTTTGTGCCCTCACACTGCTTCATTGTGTCATCACACAGATGCATTGTGCCATCACACCGCTCCACTGTGACATCACAATGCTCCATTGTGTCATCACACTGCTCCATTGTGCCATGACAGTGCTCTATTACATCATCACCCTGCTCCATTGTCTCAAAACATTGCTCCATTCTGCCCTCACACTGTTCTATTGTGCCCACACACTGCTTGATTGTGCCATCACACTGCTCTATTCTGCCCTCACAGTGCTCCATTATGCCTTCAATTTGCTCCTTTGTGCCCTCACAGTGCTCGATAGTGACATTGCACTGCTCCATTGTGTAATTACACTGCTCCATTGTGTCATCACACTGGTCCATGTGCCAACACACTGCTCCACTACATCATCACTCTGCTACATTGTGTCATCACAGTGCTTCATTTTGTCCTCAAAGTCCTCCATTGCGCCCTCACGCTGCTCCATATTGCCATCACACTGCTCCACTGTGTCAACACGATGCACCATTGTCTCATCACACTGCTCCATTGTGTCATCACACTGCTCCATTGTGCCATCACACTGATCCATTGTGCCATCACACAGCTCCTTTGTGCACTCACGCTGCTCCATTGTGTCAACACACAGTTCCATTGTGCCATTGCACTGCTCCGTTGTGCCCTCACACTGCTCCATTGTGTCATTACAAAACTCCATTGTGCCATCACACTGCTCCATTGTGTCATCACACTGCTCCATTGTGCCATCACACTGCTCCATTATGTCATCACACTGCTCCATTTTGCCATCACACTGCTCCACTGCATCATCACCCTGCTCCATTGTGTCGTCACACTGCTACATTCTGCCCTCACAATGCACTATTTTGCCCTCACGCTACTCCATTGTGCCATCCCACTGCTCCATTTTGCCCTCACACTGCTCAATTTTGCCCGCACTTTGCTCATTTATGACCTCACTGTGCTCCATTGTGCCATTAGTCTGCTCCCCTGTGCCATCACTCTGCTCCATTACATCATCACCCTGCTCCTTTTTGTCATAACACTGCTCCATTCTGCCCTCACACTGATCTCTTGTTCCCACACGCTGCTCCATTGTGCCCTCACAGTGCTCCATTATGCCCTCAATTTGCTCCTTTTTGCCCTCACAGTGCTCCATAGTGACATAACACGGCTCCATTGTGTCATCACCATTGTCCATTGTGTCATCACACTGGTCCATGTGCCATCACACTGCTCCATTACATCATCACCCTTCTCCATTGTGTCATCATACTGCTCCATTCTGCCCTAACACTGCTTTATTGTGCCCTCCTTCTGCTCCATTGTGCCATCACAAAAACATTGTGTCATCACATTGATAAATTCTGCCAACACACTGCTCCATTTTGCCATCACACTGTGCCATTTTGCCTGCACACTGCTGCGTTGTGCCATCCCACATTTCGATTGTGCACCCACACTGTTCCATTGTGTCATCACACTGCTCCATTTTGCCATCACCCTGCTCCATTGTGTTATCCCACTGCTCAATTCTGCCCTCACACTGCGCCATTGTGCCCTCATGCTGCTCAATTGTGCCATCACTCTGCTCCATTGTGCCCTCATAGTGCTCCATATTGCCCTCACGGTGCTCCTTTTTGCCCTCACAATGCTCCATTGTGACATCACACTGCTCCATTGTGTCATCACAGTGCTCCATTGTGTCATCACACTGCTCCATTTTGGGCTCACACAGCTCCACTGTGCCCATATACTACTCCATTGTGTCATCACACTGCTCCTTTGGGCCCACACCCTGCTCCATTGTGCCATCACACTGTTCCATTGTGCCCTCACAGAGCTTCGTTATGACCTCACACTATGCCATTGTGTCATCACACTGCTCCATTGTGCCTTCACACTACTCCATTGTGCCCTGACAGTGTTCTATTGTGCCTTCACATTGCTCAATTGTGCCCTCAACATGCTCCATTGTGCTCTCACACTGCTCCATTTTTTCATCACATGGCTCAGTGTGTCATCACACTGATCCATTTTGCCCTAATACTCCTCCATTGTGCACACTTGCTACTCCATTTTGTACTCTTACTGCTCCATTTTGTCCTCACACTGCTCAATTGTGCTATCACACTGCTCCATTCTGCCAACACTCTGCTCCATTGTGCCGTGGCACTGCACCATTGTGCAATCACACTGCCCCATTGTCTCATCACACTGCTCCATTGTGCCATCACACTGCTCCATTGCATCATCTCACTCCTACATTGTGCCCTTCACACTGATCCATTGTAACCACACCCTGATCCATTGTGAAAACACACTGCTCCTTTGTGTAATCACATTTATCCATTTTGTCATCACACTGCTCCATAGTGTCATCACACTTCTCCAAGTGACCTCACACTGCTCCATTGTGTCATCACACTGCTCGATTCTGCCCTCACTCTGCTCCATTGTGCACTCATGCTGCTCCTTTGTGCCATCATGCTGCTCCATTGTCCCCACAGTGCTCCCTTGTGTCATCACGCTGCTCATTTTTGCCCCCACAGTGCTCCATTTTGTCATCACACTGTTCCATTGTGTCATCACAGTACTCCATTGTGTCATCACACTGCTCCATCGTGCCCTCATACTGTTCCATTGTGCCCACACCCTGCTCCATTTTGCCCTCTCCCTGCTCAATTTCGCCATCACACTTCTCCATTGTGCCCTCACAGTGCTCTATTGTTCCCTCACACTGCTCCTTTGTGTCATCACACTGCTCCATTGTGCCAACACACTGCTCCATTGTGCACTCACAGTGTTTAATTTTGCCCTCAAACTGCTCCATTATGCCCTCCCTGGCCTCTATAGTGCCCTCACAATGCTCCATTTGTGTCATCACTCTGCTCCGTTGTGCCATCATCCTCCTCCATTTTGCCATCACACTGCTCCATTGTGCCCTCATGCTGCTCAATTGTGCCATCACTCTGCTGCATTGTGCCCTCACAGTGCTCCATTTTGCCCTCACACCACTCCTTTTTGCCCTCACAGTGCTCCATTGTGCCCTCACATTGCTCCATTCTGCCCTCACACTGCTCCATTGTGCCCACCTACTGCTCAATTTTGCCATCACTCTGCTCCACTGTGCCCTCACAGTGCTCCATTTTGCCTTCACACTGCTCCCTTTTGACCTCACAGTGCTCCATTGTGCCCTCACACTGCTCCATTGTGTCATCACTCTGCTTCAATGGGCCATCACACTGCTCCATTGCATCATCTCACTTCTCTATTTTGCCCTCACACTGATCCATTGTAACCATACCCTGATCCATTATGACATCACACTGCTCCTTTGTGTCATCACACTTCTCCATTGTGTCATCATAGTGCTCCATTGTGTCATCAAACTTCTCCAATGTGCCCTCACACAGCTCCATTGTGCCCTCATCCTGCTCCACTGTGCCCTCACACTGCTCCATTGTGTCATCACACTGCTCGATTCTGCCCTCACACTGCTCCATTGTGCCGCATGCTTCCCCTTTGTGCCATCACACTGCTCCATTGTGCCCTCACAGTTCTCTCTTGTGCCCAGATGCTGCTCGTTTTTGCATACACAGTGCTCCATTTTGAAATCACACTGCTCCATTCTGTCATCACTTTACGCCATTGTGCCATCACACAGCTCCTTTGTTCCCGCACACTGCTCCATTTAGTCATCACACAGATCCATTGTACCATCACACTGCTCCATTGTGATATCACAGTGCTCCGTTGTTTCATCACACTGTTCCATTGTGACATCACAATGCTCCATTACATCATCACCCTGCTCCATTGTGTCAAAACAGTGCTACTTTCTGCCCTCACCGTGCTCTATTGTGCCCTCATGCTTCTCCATTGTGCCATCACACTGCTCCATTGTGCCCACACTGTGCTCCATTATGCCCTCAATTTGCTCCTTTGAGCCCTAACAGTCCTCGATAGTTACATCACACTGCTCCATTGTGTAATCACACTGCTCTATTGTGTCTTCACACTGCTCCATTGTGTCATCACACTGCTCCATTCTGCCCTCACACTGCTCTATTGTTCTCTCACGCTGCTCCATTTTGCCAACACACTGCTCCATTTTGCCCCCACACTGGTCCATTGTGCTATAACTCAGCTCCATTTTGCCCACACACTGCTCCATTGTGTCATCACAGAGCTACCTTGTGCCATGGCACAGCTCCATTGTGACAACACAGTGTTCCATTGTGTCATCACACTGCTCCATTGTGCCATCACAGTGCTCCATTACATCATCACCCCACTCCTTTCTGTCATCACACTGCTCCATTGTGTCATTACACTGCTCCATTCTGCCCTCACACTGCTCTATTTTCCCCTCATTCTGCTCCATTTTGCCATCACACTGCTCCATTTTGCCCTCAATTTGCTCCTTTGTGCCCACAGAGTGCTATATAGTGACATTACACTGCTACATTGTGTCATAACAGTGCTCCATTGTGTCATGACAATGCTCCATTGTGCCATCACACTGCTCCATTAAATCATCGCCCTGTTCAATTCTGTGATCACGCTGCTCCATTCTGCCCTAACACTAGTTTATTGTGCCCTCACACTGCTCCTTTTTGCCATCACACTGCTCCATTGTGCCCTCACAGTGCTCCATTATGCCCTCACTTTCTCTTTGTTCCCTCACAGTGCTCAATTTTGCAATCACACTGCTCCATTGTGCCATCACAATGCTCCGTTGTGACCTCACTCTGGTCCATTGTGTCATTTCACAACTCCATTGTGCCATCAAACTGCTCTATTGTGTCATCACACTGCTATATTGTGTCATCACACTCCTCCATTGTGCCCACACACTGCTCAGTTGTGCCATCACACTGCTCCATTGTGTCCTCACCCTGGTGCATTGTTCACTGACACTGCTGCATTGTGCCCTCACTCTTCTCCATTGTGCCATCACACTGCTCCTTTTTGTCATCACACTGCTCCATTGTGCCCCCACACTGTTCCACAGTGGCCTAATGCTGCTCCATTTTGCCATCACACTACTCCATAGTGTCAACATGATGCTCCATTGTGTCATCACACTGCTCCATTTTGTCAGCTCACTGCTCCATTGTGCCCACACTCTGGTCCATTGCGCCATTACACAGCGCCATTGTGCCCAAACATTGCTCCATTGTGTCATCACACTGCTCCATTTTGCCATCGCACTGCTCCTTTGTGACATCACGGTGCTACATTGTGTCATCACACTGCTCCATTGTGCCATCACAGTGCTCCATTACATCATCATCTTGCTCCATTCTGTCATTACACTGCTCCCTTCTCCCCTCACACTGCTCTAATGTTCCCTAATGCTGCTCCATTTTGCCTTCACACTGCTCCATTGTGCCCTCACCCTGCTCCATTATGCCCTCAAATTGCTTCTTTATGCCCTCACAGTGCTCCATAGTGACATCACACAGGTCCATTTTGTCATCATACTGCTCCATTGTGTCATCACACTGCTCCATTGTGCCATCACACTGCTCCATTACATCATCACCCTGCTCAATTGTGTCATCACACTGCTCGATTCTGCCCTAACAGTGCTTTATTGTGCCCTCACGCTGCTCCATTGTGCCATCACACTGCTCCATTGTGCCCTCCCAGTGCTCCATTATGATCTCACTTTGTTCCATTTTGCCCTCACAGTCCTCCATTGTGATATCACACTGCTCCATTCTGTCATCACCCTGCTCTCTTGTGCCATCACACTGCTCCATTGTGCCCTCACTGTGCTCCATTATGCACTCAATTTCTCTTTGTGACCTCAGAGTGCTCCATTGTGACATCACAGTGCTCCATTGTGTCATCACACTGCTCCATTTTGCCATAACACTGCTCCATTGTGTCTGCACACTGCTCCATTGTGCCTGCACTCTGCTCCATTGTGCCATCCCACAGCTTGATTGTGGACACACACTGCTCCATTGTGTCATGAAACAACTCCAATTTGCCATCATACTGCTCCATTGTGTCATCAAACTGGTAAATTGCGCTATCTCACTGCTCCAATGCATCATAACCTTGCTCCATTTTGTCATCACACTGCTCCATTCTACCCTCACTCTGCTCCAATTTGCTATCACACTGCTCTATTGTGCCCTCACACTGCTCCACTGTGCCATCACACAGCCCCATTGTGCCATAACACTGCTCCGTTTTGTCATCAAACAACTCCATTGTGCCATCATCCTGCTCCATTGTGTCATCACACTTCTCCATTGTGACATCATACTGCTCAACTGCTTCATAACCCTGCTCCATTGTTGTCATCACACTGTTCCATTCTTCCCTCACACTGCTCCATTGTGCCCTCATGCTGCTCGATTTTGCCATCACTCTGCTCCATTGTGCCCTCACAGTGCTCCATTTTGTCCTCTCACTGCTCCTTTTTACCCTCACAGTGCTCCATTGTGTCATCACAGTGCTCCATTGTGTCATCACACTGCTCCATTGTGCCCTCACAGTGCTCCATTTTGTCCTCTCACTGCTCCCTTTTGCCATCACAGTGCTCCATTGTGTCATCACAGTGCTCCATTGTGTCATCACACTGCTCCATTGTGCCCTCACACTGCTCCATTGTGCCCTCACACTGCTACATGTGCCCTCACACTGCTCCATTGTGTCATCACACTGCTCCATTGTGTCATCACACTGCTCCATTGTTTCATCACACTGCTCCATTGTGCCCTCACGCTGCTCCATTGTGCCCTCACACTGCTCCATTGTGCCATCACACTGCTCCATTGTGCCCTCACACTGCTCCATTGTGCCCTCACACTGCTCCATTGTGCCCTCACTCTGCTCCATTGTGCCACCCAACTGTTCAATTTTCCCCTCACAGGGCTCTATTGTGCACAAACACTGCTCCATTGTGTCATCACACTGCTCTATTGTGTCATCAAACTGGTAAATTGCGCTATCACACTGCTCCAATACATCATAACCTTGCTCCATTTTGTCATCACACTGCTCCATTTTACCCTCACTCTGCTCCAATTTGCCATCACACTGCTCCATTGTGCCCTCACACTGCTCCACTGTGCCATCACACAGCTCCATTGTGCCATAACACTGCTCCGTTTTGTCATCTAACAACTCCATTGTGCCATCACCCTGCTCCATTTTGTCATCACACTGCTACATTGTGACATCACACTGCTCAACTGCTTCATAACCCTGCTCCATTGTGTCATCACACTGCTCCATTCTGCCCTCACAGTGCTCCATTGTGCCCTCACTCTGCTCCATTGTGCCATCAAACTGTTCAATTTTGCTCTCACAGTGCTCTATTGTGCCTTCACACTGCTCCATTGTGTCATCACACTTCTCCATTTTGCCATCACACTGCTCCATTGTGTCATCACACTGCTCCACTGCATTATAAACCTGATCCATTTTGTCATCACACTGTTCCATTCTGCCCTCACACTGCTCCATTATGCCCTCATGCTGCTCGATTTTGCCATCACACTGTTCCATTCTGCCCTCACACTGCTCCTTTATGCCCTCATGCTGCTCGATTTTGCCATCACTCTGCTCCATTGTGTCCTCACAGTGCTCCATTTTGTCCTCTCACTGCTCTTTCTTGCCCTCATAGTGCTTCATTGTGACATCACAATGCTCCATTGTGTCATCATACTGCTCCAGTTTGTCATCACACTGCTCCATTGTGCCCTCAAGCTGCTCCAATTTGCCCACATGATGCTTCATTGCACCATTACACTGCGCCATTGTGCCCTCACTCTGCTCCATTGTGCCATCAAACTGTTCAATTTTGCCCTCAGAGGGCTCTATTTTGCCCTCACAGTGCTCCATGTGTCATCACACTGCTCCATTGTGCCATCACACTGCTCCATTGTATCATCATACTGCTCCATTTTGTCCTCACAGTGCTCCATTGTGCCCTCACGCTGCTCCATTTTCCCACCACACTGCTCCACTGTGTCAACACGATGGGCCATTGTGTCATCACACTGCTCCATTGTGCCCTCACACTGCTCCATTGTGCCATCACACAGCTCCTTTGTGCTCTCACATTCCTCCATTGTGTCATCATCACACAGCTCCATTGTGCCATCGCATTTCTCCATTGTGCCCTCTCACTGCTCCATTGTGTCATTACACAACTCCATTGTGCCATCACACTGCTCCATTGTGTCGTCACACTGCTCCATTGTTCCATCACACTGCTCCATTTTGTCATCACACTGCTCCATTGTGCCATCACACTGCTCCAGTGCATCATCACCCTGCTCCATTGTGTCATCACCCTGCTCCATTTTGCCCTCACAGTGCATTACTGTGCCCTCACGCTAGTCCTTTGTGACATCCCACTGCTACTTTGTGCCCTCACACTGCTCAATTGTACCCTCAAACTGCTCCATTTTGCTATTGCAATGCTCCAATGTGCCCTCACCCTGCTCCATTGTGCCATCACACAGCTCCATTCTACCCTCACACTGCTCTAGTGTGTCATTACACAACTCCATTGTGCCATCCTACTGATCTATTTTGTCATCACACTGATCCATTGTGCCATCACATTGCTCCATTGCACCATCACTCGGCAATATTCTGTCATTACACTGCTTCATTCTGCCCTCACAATGCACTACTGTGCCCTCACTCTGCTCCATTTTGCCATCACACTGCTCCTTTGTGCCCTCACACTGCTCCATTTTGCCATCACACTGCTAAATTATGCCCTCACAGTGTTCCATTGTGCCAACACCACTCCATTGTGCCATCACACTACTCCAATGCATCATCAGCCTACTCCACTGTGCCCTCACACTGCTCCATTGTGCCATCACACTGCTCCATTGTGTCATCACACTGCTCCATTGTGCCCTAACAGTGTCTATTGTGTCCAGACCCTGCGACATTGTGTCATCACACTGCTGCATTCTGACCTCACACTGCTCCATTTTGCCATAACACTGCTCCATTGTTTCCGCAAACTGCTCCATTGTGTCTGCACTCTGCTCCATTGTGCCATCCCACAGTTTGATTGTGCACTCACACTGCTCCATTGTGTCATGAAACAACTCCAATTTGCCATCACACTGCTCCATTGTGTCATCAAACTGGTAGATTGCGCTATCACACTGCTCCGATTCATCATAACCCAACTCCATTGTGTCATCACACTGCTCCATCTACCCTCATTCTGCTCCATTTTGCCATCACACTGCTCCATTGTGCCCTCACACTGCTCCACTGTGCCAACACACAGCTCCATTGTTCCATCACACTGCTCCATTGTGTCATCAAACAACTCCATTTTGCCATCACACCGTTCCATTCTGCCATCACACTGCTCCATTGTGCCCTCATGCTGCTCGATTTTGCCATCACACTGCTCCATTGTGTCATGACAGTGCTCCAGTGTGTCATCACACTGCTCCATTGTGCCCTCACCCTGCTCAATTTTGCCCACATGATGCTCCATTGCACCATCACACTGCTCCATTGTGTCCTCACTCTGCTCCATTGTTCCATCAAACTGTTCAATTTTGCCCTCACAGGGCTCTATTGTGCCCTCACCCTGCTCCATTGTGTCATGACACTGCTCCCTTGTGCCATCACACTGCTCCGTTGTGTCATCAAACAACTCCATTGTGCCCTCACGCTGCTCCATTGTGTCATCACACTGCTCCATTGTGCCATCATACTGCTCCACTGCATCAAAACCCTGATCCATTGTGTCATCAAACTGCTCCATTCTGCCCTCACACTGCTCCATTGGGCCCTCATGCTGCTCAATTGTGTCATCACTGTGCTCAATTGTGCCCTCACACTGCTCCATTTTGCCCCCATGCTGCTCCTTCTTGCCCTCACAGTGCTCCATTGTGCCTGCACACTGCTCCATTGTGTCATTGCTCTGCTTCATTGTGCCATCACACTGCTCCATTGCATCATCTCACTTCTCTATTGTGCCCTCACACTGATCCATTGTAACCATACCCTGATGCACTGTGCCATCACACTGCTACTTTGTGTCATCACACTTCTTTTTTTTAATTTTTTTTAATTTATTTTTCGTATGTGTATGAATGTACTGTATGCATGCAGGTCAGTGCACCCATGTCGTGCAATGCCACGGAGGTCAGAAGAGGGTCTCGGATTCCCCTGGAACTGGAGTTCTCCTGGAATTGGAGTTACAAATGGTTCTTAGCCACCATGTGGGTGCTGGGGATGGAACCCGGGTCTTCTGCAAGAGCGTCGGTGCTCTTAACCACTAGGCTATCTCTCCAGCCCCATGTGTCATCACATTTCTCCCTTGTATCATCACACTGCTCTGTTATGTCATCACACTTCTCCAATGTGCCCTCACACTGCTCACTTGTACCATCATACTGCTCCATTGTGTCCACACACTGCTCCATTTTGCCATCACCCAACTCCAATCCATCATCACACCGCTCCATTGTGTCATCCCACTTCTCGATTGTGCCCTCACACTGTTCCATTGTGCCCTCATGCTGCTCCTTTGTGCCATCACACTGCTCCATTGTGCCTCAAGAGTGCTCTCTTGTGCCCTCACACTGCTTGTTTTTGCCCTCACAGTGCTCCATTTTGAAATCACACTGCTAAATTGTGTCATCACAGTACTCCATTGTGCCATCACACAGCTCTTTTGTGCCCTCACACTGCTTCATTGTGTCATCACACAGATGCATTGTGCCATCACACTGCTCCAGTGTGACATCACAGTGCTCCACTACATCATCACCCAGCTCCATTGTCTCAAAACACTGCTCCATTCTGCCCTCACACTGTTCTATTGTGCCCTCACGCTGCTTGATTGTGCCATCACACTGCTCCATTGTGCCCTCACAGTGCTCCATTATGCCCTCAATTTGCTCCTTTGTGCCCTCACAGTGCTAAATAGTGATATCACAATGCTCTATTGTGTAATCACACTGCTCCATTGTGTCATCACTCTGGTCCATGTGTTGACACACTGCTCCACTGCATCATCACCCTGCTCCCTGTGTCAACACAGTGCTACATTTTGTCCTCACAGTCCTCCATTTTGCCCTCATGCTGCTCCATTTTGCCATCACACTGCTCCCCTGTGTCAACACGATGCTCCATTGTGTCATCACACTGCTCCATTGTGTCATCACACTGCTCCATTGTGCCCTCACACAGCTCCATTGTGCCATCGCACTGCTCCTTTGTGCCCTCACACTGCAACATTGTGTCATTACAAAACTCCATTGTGCCACCACACTGCTCCATTGTGTCATCACACTGCTCCATTGTGCCATTACACTGCTCCATTGTTTCATCACACTGCTCCATTTTGCCATCACACTGCTCCACTGCATCATCACCCTGCTCTGTTGTGTCATCACACTGCTCCATTCTGCCCTCACAATGCACTATTGTGCCCTCACGCTACTCCATTGTGCCATCCCACTGCTCCGTTGTGCCCTCACACTGCTCCATTTTGCCCACACTTTTCTCATTTATGCCCTCACTGTGCTCCATTGTGCCATCACTCTGCTCCATTGTGCCATCACACTGCCCCATTCTGCCCTCACACTGCTCTCTTGTTCCCACATGCTGCTCCATTGTGCCATTACACTTCTCCATTGTGCCCTCACAGTGCTCCATTATGCCCTCAATTTGATGCTTTTTGCCCTCCCAGTGCTCCATAGTGACATCACCCTGCTCCATTGTGTCATCACACTGCGCCATTCTGCCCTAACCCTGCTTTATTTTGCTCTCATGCTGCTCCTTTGTGCCATTACAAAGCCATTGTGTCATCACATTGCTAAATTCTGCCCTCACACTGCTCCATTTTGCCATCACACTGCTCCATTGTGCTGGCACACTGCTTCATTGTTCCATCCCTCATTTAGATTGTGCACTCACACTGCTCCATTGTGTCATCAAACAAGTAAATTGTGCAATCACACTGCACCATTGTGTCATCACACTGCTCCATTTTGCAATCACCCTGCTCCATTGTGTCATTACACTGCTCCATTCTGCCCTCACACTGCTCCATTGTGCCCTCATGCTGCTCAATTGTGCCATCATTCTGCTCCATTGTGACCTCGGAGTGCTCCATTTTGCCCTCACGCTGCTCCATTTTGCCCTCACAATGCTCCATTGTGATATCACATTGCTCCATTGTGTCATCACAGGGCTCCATTGTGTCATCACACTGCTCCATTTTGCGCTCACACTGCTCCATTGTGCACATATGCTGCTCCATTGTGGCATCACACTGCTCCTTTGTGCCCACACCCTGCTCCATTGTGCCATCAGACTGTTCAATTGTGCCCTCACAGATCTCTATTGTGCCCTCACAATACTCCATTGTGTCATCACACTGCTCCATTGTGCCTTCACACTGTTCCATTGTGCCCTGACAGTGCTCTATTGTGCCTTCACACTGCTCAATTGTGCCCTCACCGTGGTCTATTGTGCTCTCACACTGCTCCATCTTGTCATCACACTGCTTTGTTGTGTCATCACACTGATCCATTTTGCCCTTATACTCCTCCATTGTGCACACTTGCTGCACCATTTTGTACACTTGCTGCTCCATTTTGTCCTCACACTGCTCAACTGTGCTATCACACTGCTCCATTCTGCCAACACTCTGCTCCATTGTGCCATGACACTGCACCATTGTACAATCACACTGCCCCATTTTCTCATCACACTGTTCCATTGTGCCATCACACTGCTCCATTGCATCAGCTCACTCCTACATTGTGCCCTTCACAATGATCCATTGTAACTACACCCTGATCCATTGTGACAACACACTGCTCCTTTGTGTCATCACACTTATCCATTTTGTCATCACCCTGCTCCATAGTGTCATCACACTTCTCCAATGTGCCCTCACACTGCTCCATTTTGACATCACACTGCTCCATTTGTTCTCACACTGCTCTATTGTGCCATCACCCTGCTCCATTCCATCATCACACTGCTCCATTATTTCATCACACTGCTCGATTCTGCCCTCACACTGCTCCATTGTGCCCTCAAGCTGGTCCTTTGTGCCATCATGCTCCTCCATTGTCCCCTCACAGTGCTCCATTTTGTCATCACACTGTTCCATTGTGTCATCACAGTACTCCATTGTGTCATCACACTGCTCCATTGTGCCCTCATACTGCCCCACTGTGCCCACACCCTGCTCCATTTTGCCCTCACCCTGCTCAGTTTTGCCCTCACACTGCTCCATTGTGCCCTACCCTGCTCTATTGTTCCCTCACACTGCTCCATTGTGTCATCACCCTGCTCCATTGTGCCAGAACACTGCTCCATTGTGCCCTCACAGTGCTCAATTTTGCCCTCCATTATGCCCTCTCTGGCCTCTATTGTGCCCTCACAATGCTCCATTTGTGTCATCCCTTTGCTCCATTGTGTGCCGCAGGCTAACCCAGTCGGGTTTTTTTCACTAACCCAGTTGGATATCTTTCACCTGCAGGAAATCAGAGTCTTACAGGAGGACACAGATTAGGCGAAAAATAATTGGACGTGACACCAGAGAGAGTTTTGGGATCTAGTGTACCTTTACTGAGATCAAGTCAAGTTTTTATACAGGCAGGCAAAACAGCAAGCAAAGTGGCTGGTGAAATAGGCAGGAGGGGGGATGGGTCGAGGTGACAGGCAGGGGATTTGCATTTTCTCGGGAATAAAGGGCTTATTGCCTTAGCATTTTGCACCTGGATTTGCAAGGCCAACAAGATAAACAAATGAAAGTTTACAGCTCACACTGTCTTGATAAGCAATAAAACAGCAGTCTTAGAATCACAAGCCATTAACAGTCTTTGTTTCTTTTGAAGTTCCAATTTGGTGTTTCTCATCCTTCCTGGGGCTAGAGCTTTCTCAAGGCTGTTTGTTATCTCAAGGTTGTGATTTAAGCCACAAGCTGGGAAAAGGGGGCCTTTTGGCTCTTCATAAATTACACAGTGTTTTTATTAAAGGTGAAATCCCCGCCATGTGCCTCTAACTAAGTGTTACACTTTAATATGTATAACCTTCACAGCAGATACATCTGACAAAGCATTAATTTCCAGAGTATACAAGCTACTCAAAAAACAAAGAAGAAAGAAAACAAATGAATCATTCAAAAGATGGAGCAAAGATCTGAATAGAGACTTCACAGAGGAGGAGTTAGAGATGGCCGAGAAACATCTTAAGAAGTGTTCAACATCTCTGATAATTAAGGAAATGCAAATTAAAACCACTCTGAGATATCACCTTACTCCAATAAGACTGGCTAGGATCAGGAACACGAATGATACCAAGTGCTGGAGAGGTTGTGGGGAAAGGGGAACACTCATCCATTGCTGGTGGGAATGTAAACTTGTACAGCCACTATGGAAAGCAGTGTGGAGAACCCTTAGAAGACTCAAAATGAGCCTTCCATTTGACCCAGTCATACCACTCCTGGGTATATACCCACAAGACACAACTTACTGCAAAGATACATGCACAGCTATGTTTATTGCAGCTCTGTTCACAATAGCAAAAAGCTGGAACCAGCCCAGGTGCCCTTCAACTGACGAGTGGATAGAGAAAATGTGGTACATGTATACAATGGAATACTATGCAGCAGTAAAGAGGGACAACATCATGAAATTTGCAGGTAAATGGATGGAGCTGGAAGACATTATGTTAAGTGAAGTAACACAGTCCCAGAAAAACAAACGACAAATGGTGTCCCTCATATGTGGATGCTAGTACCAACAACCCAGATATAAATATTTCTCATGGAGAGGAGTCATAGTAAAAAAACAACATAAAGACTGCATCAAAAATGGGCTAAATGGTGAATTGGGAGAAGGGGGATGGGTGGGAGAGGGGACACGGGGTAATACTTCCGATTAAGCAATATTTAATTGACGTCGTAGCTCAGCAAGTACCCAGTTTCTGCCTAGACACTGTCTAACAAAAACATGGTGTTGTTTTAGGACTTAGTAAAAGTTAAAGAGAGGCTATAGAGCATGGCCTAGCTTTAAAGAGCCACCACTCGCTCTTACAGAGGACCCAGTTCGTATCCCCGCACCCAGATTGGCGCACGAGAGACCCAGTGTGAAACGCCATTCCACGGAATACTCGAGTCCAGGGAATCCGAACCTCTTCTGACCTCCAGCGGCAATTGCACGACTACGTGCACAACACGCATGCAGGACAGTAACATTGCATAACACATCTACGAATAAATAAAAAAAAACAAGTAAAAAGTAAACATGGGTAATATTAAACAACATTGGTTTACAGAATCTGAATAAAAATGGTAGCATCTGAGATTAAATGGAAATATTCGCTGTTCGCCCACATTTGCTTCTACATAAAATCAACTAGTTAAGCAGAACTTTGGGATTGACACAGACAAATGTTCTTCTATAATTTCTTCTGTTGTACAGTATCACCTTGGACATGTCCTCTTAACTAAGATGACTTTAACGTTAAAATTAAGTTTGCTTCCCAAGTTAATACATATATAGCTCACCCAAAACAACATGGGTGAATTTGATTGAAATCTTGTGCCTTGACGCACCCTATAGTATGTATAATACAACGTGCTTCTGGAGACTCATACACTAAAAAAGGGGCGGGGGGGAACAGAAAAGACATGAACCTTTCATTAATACTAGCAATTTAATCTTGAAACAACTTGGAGAAAAAGATTTGTTTGTTCCAACAGGATAAAGTACGCACCAACTTAATTCGCTGAGACAAGAAAAGATACATTTGCATTGAGTAGGATGTACCGAAAAGAGCAACGAAAACTGACCCGTCTAAACAAGAAGTAATTGAACATTCAAAGGAAGACAAAGCTCAGATTGCCATAAACATATAGCGAACCCTCTGTGGATCCTAACAGAAACAACTATTTAATGAGATCCGTAATAGAAACTACCTAGTCTATAGGGTGGCACACAAAGGTTTCAGCTGATAATAAGACTTCCTGCTTTCCCACCCATTAGAAACAAAGAATAATATGACAATATGACGGTCGCTCCCCACAGGAAATTGTGAGCAACTCACTAATTGTAAGGAGGTAATCTTTATAAACCGGTAAAACTGCTTTACTATTTGACTACTAGACATGGGAACTGTGGAAGGCGGATTACTCTCGTTCAGAACCAAATATAGATTACTAAAGTCCCTGCTATGCACTCAGGCCAAATATATTAACACAGAGCTCACTGACCACAGCAATGGATTGTTTTCCCTATGGTGATGGTTGGCCAGGGATCCAGAGCCCACAATAGGTAAGGGCTCCGTCCTGCTTCTAAATTGGACTACCTAAGGAAGGAGATGGCCAATTAAGAACTCACTGAAACGTGCCGAAAAACCGGATCGTTAAAGCATGGAGGGATGTATTAGAGACCACAAATGCAAGAGTTGTACAGATGGCCTCGGAATGCCCAGAGAGTGTTTACCAAAGCCACTATACAAATATAGCAAATATGGGTCTCCCTGCGTCAAGCAAGAATCCACCATCAGCACCAGCTACACCTCACCTGCTGGAAATATACTGTGGCAGACGGAGGCAGCTGGTGCCTGTATATGTCCCAAATCTAATTGGCTATTGCCTCTCCCCTTGGAGAAATAAACCCTGGCTGATGCCACAACTTACATCCTCTACAGAGGAGATATGATAAGCCACAGTAAGACCCTGTCATAGTGTAACAGGGGGAAAATTGTAATTTCCATGGATTACATAACCAAAAACAGTGTCTTTCTAAAGTAACCGACAGCACTATTATAGTTCTTGCGTTTAAATACCTATATAGCTAAGTGCTTGTTCTTCATTAGTAGTATTGAAAAGGTTAATTCTGGACAAACTGTCAGCCCATGAAAGGAAACCAGCCAGAATTGTACCAGATTCCAATTCAACAGCTCCAGAGAGAGTGGGACTGTTTTACCCTCTCATCCACCTGTGCCCTTTTCTAATCTGGAACAACCTGCGGAAGAGGGGGCGTGGTAGAATGTAGGGCTGCGACTGGGGGTGAATGGTGAAACTACAGCAATGTAGTTAGGACACTCATTTGATCAACTTGATTGAACAAACAACCTGTCACCCACCAGCGGGATGGTGGGGCGGTAGGTGTTTGGTCACAACAGCCTCGATAGATTTTGCATGAGGGATTCTTGTACTCATGGATTATCACTTATAGCTAAAAATGAAAAAAAAAACTGAGAGAAAGATGCAGAACAGTTATGGCAGAATGCATGATCTGGGATGGGGTGGGGGTGGGGGGGAGGGAAAGGGAAATAAGCCTGAACTGAATTGGAAAAATGTATGAAATGCACAAAGCATCAATAAAAACTAATTTAAAAAAAATATGTATAACTGTAGCTAAACGTTATCTTACTAACTTTATTAGATGTAGCTTTCTGCTTAAAGGACTGAGTCTTATTATTATTAAGTTTGGAAAGACACTTTTATTATTAGTAACTAACCTATGATCTCATTTAGTGTAATGTTTACAATATCTTTGTCGGGACTTTTAGGACAAAGGAGCCTTTAAATGTTGTATCTCTGTATGATTTTACTTAGGTTCATGAGGCTTCTGTTTGCCTGAATTATTTTGAAACATGTTTAACTGTCCCTTGTCTGGGATTGAGGTTGTGCTGGGCTCGGGAGGAGAGGCAAAAGACAGTGTACAAAGTCCAACACTCATGAAGCATAACATCTTTGTAATGCATCGTGATCTTAAAAGCTGAGGCCGGTTACTCTGTCACTGACCACCAGGGAGCTTAGCCTCGCGAGGCTCATATCTCCTCGTCCGTTATTATGCTCACACAGACGACACCAGAGTTGGTGTGACAATTGTGCCCTCATCCTCCTCCATTGTGCCATCACACTGCTCCATTTTGCCCTCATGCTACTCAATTGTGCCATCACTCTGCTGCATTGTGCTCTCACAGTGCTCCATTTTGCCTCACACTGCTCCTTTTTGCCCTCACAGTGCTCCATTGTGCCCTCACACTGCTCCATTCTGCCCTCACACTGCTCCATTGTGCCCTCATCTGCTCAATTTTGCCACCACTCTGATCCATTGTGTCCTCACAGTGCTCAAATTGCCCTCACATTTCTCCTTTTTGCCCACACAGTGCTCCATTGTGCCCTCACACTGCTTCACTGTGTCATCACACTGCTTCATTTGGCCATCACACTGCTCCATTGCATCATCTCACTTCTATATTTTTCCCTCACACTGATCCATTGTAACCATACCCTGATCCACTGTGACATCACACTGCTCCTTTTTGTCATCACACTTCTCCATTGTGTCATCACACTTCTCCATTGTGTCATCACACTTTTCCATTGTGCCAACACACTGCTCCATTCCATCATCACACTGCTCCATTGTGTCATCACACTGCTCGATTCTGCCCTCACACTGCTCCATTATGCCCTCATGCTGCTCCTTTGTGCCATCACACTGCTCCATTGTGCCCTCACAGTGCTCTGTTCTGCCTTCACGCTGCTCATTTTTGCCCTCACAGTGCTCCATTTTGAAATCACACTGCTCCATTCTGTCATCACAGTACTCCATTGTGTCATCACACTGCTCCTTTGTGCCTGCACACAGCTCCATTGTGTCATCACACAAATCCATTTTGCCATCACATTGCTCCAGTGTGACATCACAGTGCTCCATTGTGTCATCACACAAATCCATTTTGCCATCACATTGCTCCATTGTGCCATCACAGTGCTCCATTGTGTCATCCCACTGCTCCATTGTGCCATTACAGTGCTCCATTACATCATCACCCTGCTGCATTGTGTCAAAACACTGCTCTATTCTGCCCTCACCCTGGTCTATTGTGTACTCACGCTGATCCATTGTGCCATCACACTGCTCCATTGTGCCCACACAGTGCTCCATTATGCCCTCAATTTTCTCCTTTGTGCCCTAACAGTGCTTGATAGTTACATCACACTGCTCCATTGTGTAATCACACAGCTCCATTGTGTCTTCACATTGGTCCATGTACCAACACACTGATCCACTACATCATCACCCTGCTCCATTGTGTCATCACAGTGCTCCATTTTGTCCTCACAGTGCTCCATTTTGCCCTCACACTGCTCCATTTTGTCATCACACTGCTTCATTGCACCATCACACTGCTCCATTGCATCATCTCACTTCTCTATTTTGCCCTCACACTGATCCATTGGAACCATACCCTGATCCATTGTGACATCACATTGCTCCTTTGTGTCATCACACTTCTCCATTGTGTCATCATACTGCTCCATTGTGTCATTACACTTCTCCAATGTGCCCTCACACTGCTCCATTTTGCCGACCCACTGCTCCATTCCATCATCACACTGCTCCTTTGTGTCATCACACTTCTCGATTCTGCCCTCACACTGCTCCATTGTACCCTCATGCTGCTCCATTGTACCATCACAAAGCTCCATTGTGCCCTCACAGTACTCCATTATTGCCTCAGTTTGCTCCTTTGTGCCCTCACAGTGCTCCATTGTGCCATCACACTGCTCCATTGTGTCATCACCATGCTCCATTGTGTCAACACACTGGTCCATGTGCCATCACTCTGCTCCATTACATCATCACCCTGCTCCATTGTGGCATCACACTGCTCCATTCTGTCATCACACTGCTCCCTTGTGCCATCCCATTGCTCCATTGTGCCCTTACAGTGCTTCATTATGCCCTCACTTTCTCCTTTGTGCCCTCACAGTGCTCCATTGTGATATCACACTGCTTCATTGTGTCATCACACTGCTCCATTGTGTCAACACACTGCTCCATTGTGCCATAACACTGCTCCATTGTACCCTCAAACTGCTCTATTGTGCCATCACACTGCTCCATTGTACCCTCACTCTGCTCCATTGTGCCATCACACAGCTCTGTTCTACCCTCACACTGCTCTAGTGTGTCATTACATGTATTAGTCACTTGTCTGTTGCTGTGATAAAACACCAGACCAAGGAACTTATAAAAGGAAGAATTTATTTGAGCTTTCGATTGGCAGTTTCAGGGAATGAGAGTCCATTGTGGTGGGAGGCGTGGAGGCTGGATCTGGAGCAGCAAACCGAGGGACACATCTCGCAAAGAGCACAGGAAACAGAGAGGGAGCAAGTGTAGACCAGGCTTGTTAAGCTCACTAAGCCTGCCCCCAGTGACACACTTCCTGCAGCATGGCCACACACCCCAAGACCTCCAAAAACAGCGCCACCAACTGGAGACAAACGTCTGAATACCTAGAGCCTATGGGAGACACACATTCAAACCACCACATTACACAACTCCATTATGCCATCACACTAATCCATTTTGTCATCACACTGGTCCATTGTGCCATCACATTGCTCCATTGCATCATCACTCTGCTCCATTTTGTCATTACACTGATCTATTCTGCTCTCACAATGCACTACTGTGCCCTCATGCTGCTCCATTGTGCCATCATGCTCCATTGTGCCCTCACACTGCTCCATTTTCCCTCACTTTGCTCCTTTTTGCAACTCACTGTACTCCATTGTGACATCACACTGTTCCATTGTGCCATCACACTGCTCTATTGTGTCATCACACTGCTCCATTGTGCCCTAACTCTTCTCTATTGTCTCCTCACATTGGATCATTGTGTAATCACATTGCTAAATTCTTCCCTCACACTGCTCAATTTTGCCATCACACTGCTCCATTGTGCCCGCACACTGCTCCATTGTGCCATCCCATATTTGATTGTGCACTCACACTGCTTCATTGTGTCATCAAAGAACTCCATTGTGTCATCACACAGCTCCATTTTGCCATAACCCTGCCCCATTGTGCCCTCACACTGCTTCACTGTGCAATCACACAGGTCCATTGTGAAATCACACTGCTCCATTGTCTCATCAAACAATTCCATTGTGCTGTCACACTGCTCTATTGTGTCATCCCAGTGCTCCACTGTGCCATCCCACTGCTCCAATGCATCATAAACCTGCTCCATTGTGTCATCACACGGCTCCATTCTGCCCTCACACTACTCAATTGTGCTTTCATGCTGCTCAATTGTGCCATCACTCTGCTCCATTGTGCCCTCACAGTGCTCCATTTTGTCCTCACGCTGCTCCTTTTTTCCCTCACAGTGCTCCATTGTGACATCACACTGCTCCATTGTGTCATCAAAGTGCTCCATTGTGTCAGCACGCTGCTCCATCTTGCACTCACACTGCCCCATTGTGCCCATATGCTGCTCCATTGTGCCATCACACTGCTCCTTGGTGTCCTCACGCTGCTCCTTTTTTCCCTCACAGTGCTCCATTGTGACATCACACTTCTCCATTGTGTCATCATACTGCTCTATTGTGTCATCACACTTCTCCAATGTGCCCTCACACAGCTCCATTGTGCCCTCACCCTGCTCCATTGTGCCCTAACACTGCTCCATTGTGCCCTCCCAGTGCTCAAGTCTGCCATCACACTGCTCCATTGTTCCCTCATGCTGCTCCGTGCTACCATCACACTGCTCCATTGTGCCTTCACAGTGCTCTCTTGTGCCCTCATGCTGCTCGTTTTTGCCCATAGAGTTTTCCATTTTGACATCACACAGCTCCATTCTGTCATGACAGTCCTCATTTGTGCCATCACACAGCTCCTTTTTGCCCGCAAACTGCTCCATTGTGTCATCACACAGATCCATTGTGCCATCACAATGCTCCATTGTGACATCACAGTGCTCCATTGTGTCATTACACTGTTCTATTGTGCCATCACAGTGCTCCACTACATCAACACCCTGCTCCATTGTGTCAAAATACTGCTCCATTCTGCCCTCACACTGCTCTATTGTGCCCTCTCACAGCTCCATTGTGCCCACACAGTGCTCCATTATGCCCTCAATTTGCTCCTTTGTGTGCTAACAGTGCTCGAAAGTTACATCACATTGCTCCATTGTGTAATCACACTGCTCCATTGTGTCATCACACTGGTCCATGTGCCAACACACTGCTCCACTCCATCATCACCCTGCTCCATTGTGTCATCACAGTGCTCCATTTTGTCCTCACAGTGCTCAATTGTGCCCTCACGATGCTCCATTTTGCCATCACACTGCTCCACTCTGTCAACACGATGCTCTATTGTGTCATCACACTGCTCCATTGTGTCATCACACTGCTCCATTCTGCCCTCACACTGCTCTATTGTTCCCTCCCGCTGCTCCATTTTGCCATCACACTGCTTCGTTGTGCCCCCACACTGGTCCATTGTCCTATCACTCAGCTCCATTTTGCCCACACACTGCTCCATTGTGTCATCACAGAGCTCCATTGTGCCATCGCACTGCTCCATTGTGACATCACAGTGCTCCATTGTGTCATCACACTGCTCCATGTGCCATCACACTGCTCCATTACATCATCACCCTTCTCCCTTGTGTCATCACACTGCTCCATTCTGCCCTCACACTGCTCTATTGTTCCCTCACGCTGCTCCATTTTGTCATCACACTGCT